>JANBPK010000893.1:19389-48048 GCA_027579435.1 Candolleomyces eurysporus | reverse complement strand
GGGTGGGTTACATTTGTTGCCTTTTCACCTGATGGACAGAGACTGGCCTCAGCATCATTTGACAACACAGTCCGCCTGTGGAACAGCCAAACAGGTGCTCCTCTTGGAAGTCTGGAAGGCCATTCTGGTATAGTACATCACATTGTCTTTTCACCAGATGGACAAAAGCTGGCCTCAGCCTCTTCAGACAACACAATTTGCTTGTGGGACAGTCAGATGCATACACTTCTAGCAACTTTCAAGCAGAATTCTTTCAGCATTAGCTTCAAAACAAATTTGCATTTTTATGCATATTCTGAGGCCTCTTCTTCTCTCTTTGGTTTATACTGCCTGTCATTTGTTGATCCTTTTGTGCAATTATCAGCTACCCCAATATGCTACTTTCCATCCAATTGGAAAGTTAATGCTGTTTCCTTCAATTCAACTTTTACTTTAGCAGCAGTAGGCCTTGCTAATGGCCAAGTTTTTATTGTTGACATTTCCCATTTCTCCCTTGCTTAAACTCTGCTGTTTATTTTCTATATTCTTTTGAATTCATTCTTGTAGTCAATATTGAACCAGAACTTCAAATTTTTGGTGTTGTCTTCAATTAACATAACACTACAGGCAAAGATGGATAAGGTCAGAGGCCAAATGTTCCCCCAAATGAACGCGCACATTTTATAGACAGGATTAAGTTCAATTACTGACAGAATCCTTGCCCATATTTGAAATTTTGCCCACCATTCAGTCTCAGAGGAAATGGTTTGAACATTTTTTGAATATTTTCCCAGACCATATGCCTTTTCTTGGCAGGGCATTGGGCAGTTCTGGAACAAATAGATTCCCAAATTCAGAATAAGTCCGACACATTTGTCCCAAGAACAAATTGTTTGAAATGTTTAAAATTTATGTCGTCATTCAGCTCTGTACAGTATAGAATAACTGATTCAAATTTTAGGAGACCATTTGTGGGAACAGTTGTTCCTTGACCAAATTATACATGCCTGTAGTGTAAGTGGATATATTTTTTTGGTAAGGTAAGCCCTCATCACATGCAACAATAGCATTCATGTACTTGAAATTGATAGAACTGCCATTTGAACACCTGCCTGGATTTTTGCAATGAAATAAGTGAAGTCCAATTAAAAAACGATTGTTGCACCTAATCGAGGTCTGTCAGCAAGTACTAAATGTTGTTTTGACAACAAAAACCAATCCAGCAAGCTTACTTTCCTGGTGCAGGCTGGTGAGCTTGACCTGAAGAATAAGAATTTTCAGATTACTCCAGCCTGTCTTCCATCAAAGATGACTGCAATGAGGAAACAACGATTCCAGATAGGGAGTGAGAATCTCAACAAAGATACAACAAGGATGATGCAAATGGTAGAGGTATAGCATGGTATTTTGCAAACCAGACCTCTTAAAACTTTGACAATGTCAGCTTTGAATTGATTGCAGCACTTTGAAATTGTGACCCTTGCTGCTAAAGATGCACATTCACTAGATACAGGCAATGCCATAATTGGCAGGTATTCCTTTGCCAATGATACTCAGATAGTCATGAGCAAGGGTACGGCATAGGTATAGGCAAGGGAACAGATAGCTATACCCATGAGCTTCAAACAAACCTTACACAGCTGCCAAGGCCAAGAATTGACCAAGTTATGAGCAATTTCACTACACCACTCTTATTTTGCCTGATTCTGGTCTGTTTGGGCCCTTTGGAGATTTTCTTTTAGTCTAGTTCTTATTTACTCCCCACTTAGGTATAGTGATGAGCAGGACCCATACAACTGTAGGATTTCCACTTAAATGGAGCATGAATATAAATGATGCTGTGAACGATAAATCAGAAACCAAAATGTACATAAGGGATCCAAGTAAGAAATGATATTTGTTGTGCAACAGCATAGCCATAAACATCCTGCCCACCATTCCACCATTGACTGGCCCTGCTCTTCCTTGCTGTTAACATCAATATACTTCTTGAATTCTTTTGATCATGGCTAATGACTGGAAGCTGCTGCTATATCCTAGTCCACCTTCATCGTTGGGGCCATCATCATTGAGCCTCAATTTGATGAGGCACCACCTTTATGCATGACTGTAGGTAATAGCCAAAGCTGTTTATGCGTGAAGCATGGCTAACAATATGCATGAATCAGTGCCTAGACAAGGAATTAGATTGCAGTACCAAGATTTCCATTGCCTTTGGAAATTTGAGCAAGCGTTCTCCAAGCTCATCGGACCTCCAGGGCTTTTTTTNGGCCAATGATTGATAGTAATTGATCCGCTCCGAGGGGCAAGGGGACCAGATGGTGCATCTGGTATAGGCTGAAGCACAATGGCTGACGGACGGGTTTGCAGATAATAGGCTTCATTCCTTCCTCTTCAAATGCTCGGGTGTATGAACCAGTAAGTAGTCGTGAGTCAACCCATCTGGTAGAGACTATAATAAATGAAGCCAATCTAACTCAGCTGAAACTCACGAATAAGTATACAGCTTGACGATATTGTGCCCTCTATTGTTGTTAGCTAAACGTTATTTCGCATGAAAGGTTTGAGTCATATGAGTTCCCACTGGAACTCCAGAACTGACCTTGCAATGGCTTACCATACAAATTTTGTTGCTATTTCAAGGAAGGGTCCCAGAGCAACTGGCGCAGCAACAGCGCCTTCTCTTCTTAACGACCCTTTCCATGCGGTGTCGAACAGTTCTATTGACTGCCAAGGAAACTCGACAGCCAATCCGCGCGCTCGGAGTTGTGCTCGGTGGCTGTTTACCAATATTTGCTGTTCACTACTGGGGCGGTCCTCGACTCGGCGGCTCCAATTAATAGGCCTCCTTCATCGGCACCGGCCCCGCACTCGACTTCATCGTCCCATTTCTCTCCTTCGAGGCCTGGGCTGTTTCGACCTCATGCCTGTCGCCGTCACCAGTTTTGAGCACGATACAAGCACGAGCAGCAGCAACATCAGTCATCTTATCTACCATGGAGTCGTCGGAGTGGCGGATTCACGCTCGCCATTAGCTGCCCTGCTCGAGCCGGATGCTCGAGTGACGGTGATGCTAGTAATCTTGGTCGTATCCATGATTGCAGTATCGTTTCCGGCTGTGAGCAACAGCGGGGTGGTTCGAGTACCAACGGCGCTGTTCTTCATCGGAAAGCATTTTGGGACTGGAGTCATCCTGGCAACGGCGTTCATTCACCTGTTGCCTGACTCGTTCCATGCTCTGTTGAGCAAGAGTGTCTCGGAGGAGTATGGAAATGTGGGGAGATGGGTCGGACTGATAATGTGAGTGGCCCGTTGTCAATTCGCCCGCTCGCCCTGACGAGGTTTCACAGTCTGGGATCGCTCTTGACTATATTCCTCGTTGAATGTAAGTCGTGTGCGCGCTCCCCCGGTACCAGACACTAATATCTATCCAGACATTTCGACTACATTCGTCGACCACCTGCACGCAGAACCTTCTGCTCCGCCATCCCTTCAACAAAGCCCTACTATCCCTGTCTCACCCCNTACCAATTNGACGCCTCCCCCCCAACCTCCTCCCCNTTTCCTCGCCAACGCCCCCAAAATCATTCGTCTACGCAACAACGTAACATGTGTATGCCAGAACGGCGTGTGCATCTGCATTCCCGAAGCGGCCCTGGATCCGAGTGAGCACGCAGAGCATTCAGCCTCTCATGAACGGCATCATCACGAGCACCATGTCCACTCGGAACACCACCATGAGGAGAAGCGCCGTATAGGCAGGCGAAGACAGATTGTGGGGATCTTCGTAAGTATGCACCTTCTTCATGCCATGCTGTCGAAGACCGCCAAGGTTCTGATAATTGATGGGGTCTTGTAGGTGTTGCAAGTGGGAATTATGATCCACTCTATCGTTATCGGGCTCACGCTGTCGATTACTTCTGGAGCTGACTTCGGTGAGTTCCACCTTCCACCTTGTGATAATCTAATGTTGGGATAATCATGCTCACGATGATAATAGCGTCTCTTACAACCGCGATCATCTTCCATCAAATATTTGAAGGACTTTCGTTAGGAATTCGAATTGCGGCTCTTCCCCACAAACACGATAAACAGAAGGAGGCAGACATTGAAGAGCGGCACGGTGTCCCTTCGGAGCCCTCGATAAGCGAGTTGGAAGGCCTCGACGGGATCACAGCCAGACCGGAACAACTGCAAGTTCATGATGGAGATGACGCCCAACCGCGTTTGCTGTCCCACTTGCAGACTGAGGACCGATGTGAAGGATCGTCGTCGTCTTCAACCTCTCCCCAATCCACAGTCGTTGGCCAGTCAGAAAACCAGGCTAGCCCTTCTAATAGAAAGCTGACTTTGCTCGAGGGCAGCACTCTACATACCTCTCGCCCGCCCACACTCCGTCGCTCACACTCGACCACGTCGTTGAAGCACCATATTCTTGACTGGAGAGGTTGGGCTCCTTTGTTTCGCCGCCAATCTCAGAGTCGACTCCCGATTTCACACCAGCACCATGGCCAGAATGGGTATGGTGGTATATCGCATGTCGAAAGACGACCTTCGTCGTCGAGCATGAGGAGCCATGGTAAAGCTGGAAACGGCAGCTCCACGCGGACTAATAGGAGTAGGTGGAGACCTAATCCGCTCAAGTCGACCTTATCCGTTTTGTTTGCGATCACAACGCCCCTTGGGATGGCGTTGGGTCTTATCATATGGAAGGGTGCTAGAGAAGGCGGTTCAGGACAAGGTACGTCTTTTGTCTTTCTTCCGAGCACCAAATCGATTGATTGCGTGACTGACCCCAATTCCGCAATTACAGCCTCGATGAAACTAACACAAGGCGTTATGTCCGCCATCTCAGCCGGAATGCTCATCTATGCCGCCACCGTCGAGATGATTGCTGGGGATTTCGTGTTTGGGGACCTTGAAGGGCACCATCACCATGGTGCTGGTGGGGACCACCACGAACATCATCATCACCATGAAGATGCCCAAACCGGAACTGGAGCTATCAGTGACCATGATCATCATGAAGAGCATGCACGACGTCCGAGTATTCGTAAACGTGTGGTTGCGGTGCTTAGTCTTTTAATGGGTGTTGCGGCGATGGTGGTTATTGGGCTTGGGGAGCCGGATGAGCATTAGGAGTGGGTGAGCCATAAGCCTGAATTATAGGTTTTGGACTCGGACCTTGGTTTATTCTGTTTGTCGATTTCGGTCGATTCGACGTTCTACTTTTATGATTTTTTTTTTGACGTGCATATCTATGACGAACTGTTTTTTTCACTCATACCATCTTGTTAATTTTCCGCATCCCTTCCCCTCTATTCGCCTTCCCCCCCATCCATCCGTTTTTCGCTATTCTCTTCTCGACTTTCCAAAGGCGAGATGTCCCCACTTTCTCTTTCATTTTGACACGACTGCAAAGATCTATCTACTTCGCATTGTTTGCCATATGTTACATACGTATACAGCTAACCGCTAGTTAGCTACGAGCTTCAGTGTACTTTTACTAGAGTGTACTTTATAGGTATACCTATCTACCGAACAGACAAACGAACGGTTGTTGGTTTACTATTTGGTGGCTATCTGCGGAGAACGTTGAACCGAGCTAAAGCTATTTGAACATAACGAAATATAGCGCATAGAACGAGCTAAGAAAGTTCGTATCGAATCGATCAAAGCGAATCCAACTCTTTTTGCTAGATGTTTAATCTTTTGAGAGGCCAGAGAGCGCGACGGGACATCGACCTGCATCAAGGGAATGCAGCAAGGGAGACGGAGTTGGAATCTTGGACGTGAACTTACGATTGAAGGCGTGTATGTAGCGACTGTTAAGTGATGGTAAACCTCAGGTTGTCAGAGCGGACTGCACCTGCAAAGCGAAGAAAGAATACGTCAATAATATTGTACCAGAAAGAATACTGGCAGACGCTCGTTAATCGTACCTGTCGCAACCACTCCCTACGTTGCGCAACGACCTCTTCGGCGAGCTCCCAAAAGTCTTTTCCGGTGGTCTTGCCCACCCAGTCTTCTATTTCCTCTTCATCCGTGCGAGACACAGCATATCGGAAGTAGCTGAGAGGATGCTTCCTCTGAAGATCTCGGTAGTAGTATGACTCTACGAGTATGACCGCCCGGACATCAAGATCGCCCTTATTGACTGAGAGAACATCCCTCGACAATGGACCGTGGTCCGCCCCGGAAGAGGGTAAGAGCCTGATAATGAAGATTTGAATGGAGGGTGAGCACTGGGTCAGAATCCCATTAACCGCTTCTAGATGATGATGAAGTAGGTACAGAGATCCGCCACAGATGCAGAGGTGGGTGAGATTCCGAAGTTGTCGTAATTGACTCCAGTTCTTCCACTCATCCATGATCATATTCCTTATTTCCAGATGAGTGAGACTCTGGAAGATGGGAAGGGAGAAGTTCCCTTGACTCGAAGGCAAGTCAGTAGATTGGGTTATTTCTGTGGTAATGGATAGTCGAGAAGGGGCGAAATTGGAGGATGAGAAGAGCTGCCGCATCTCCGAGTTCGCGGGGCCGAAGGTCCCCCAGTAGGTGAGGAACTGAACCCCTGTGCATCGTCTGAGAATGGCGACGATTTCTGCCGGTCGACCATCCCTTGCGGTCACGGCGAGAAACTTGACCTGCTGCTCGAAAAATTCCGATGTCTTGCTAGATTGGGGGTCTGTCACTGTACGATAAAAGAGATTTATAGCCCTGCGGCTTGAGAGGTCGACACTACGGTAGATGATGGGTTCCACCCTGGCAGAAATCGATAAGGTATAACGACGATTGTAGCATAGGATAACGCACCATGATCGGACCTTCTTTGAGACGAGAGCACAGTACGAAAGGTCGGCAGTCTCTGCCACCAGCTCGAAGATAAGTCGACCAATATCGTCTGGTAAGTCTAGAGACATGATGAAGAAAGGGGCAAGTCAGGCACCCGCCAAATTCGGCGCGTTATGAATTGGTGCCATGAGCGGACCGGCTAGTATTAGTTATTCTTGTCTGGCATCTCCCCTGGTCCTGGTACACTGCATGAAATGGCCTTGACCTTGAMATTTAATAGGTACTAATTAATMTAAGGCGTATATAKGTGCTTCTCATATAGGGCATACATATCCACCAAAAGTGYTAGAGAACAAGCACYCGGCGAGAACGAGTTCGCCGGGAACCCACACAYYATCSATTAATCCAACCCCTCGAACGTGGTATTACCCTCATCAGGACTCACGCGCACGGTTYAGATAGGTGGGTCAGGGTCCAGCTCACTTGTCGTAASTTSGGTNGNNGAANGGAAACATACCGAGTYTCCAATTTATGCNAANNNNANNCGTGTCGGCAAGTATATTAGTGCCAAGCGGCTCTTTAACAKCATGTACATGTCAGGCAACGTTAACGAACCRTCCCATCCCAGAGGMTTGGTGACACCTTCTGTGTTCGTGATCGGAGGTGCAGGAGTGAGGACATTAGGATTCAAAAGCAATTTGTTGTGCAACGAGGCAGCGCGAGACAGGTTGGCGCAAGGGAAAGGGCTGGTTGGACATTAACTTGCAAATGAAATGAAAYGAACCAGAAGAAATGAAATGAAATGAAAAATGCAGCGAGGCAAAGGGGATTGGGATCCTGAATGTGAGTTTACAACGGTAACCCGACGATCAGGCGACGCTTGAAGGTGCGATGTAAAGTGTTCGAGCACYTCAGGCTGTCGGAGCTGATTRCATCTGCAAAAGCGAAGAAATAATATATCGATAGGGCTATACCAGAAAGGAGAAGTCGGAACAGCGACTCGTTTGACCGCACATTTTGCGACCACTCCATACGTCGGCGAGGCCCCAAAAATCCTTCCCCACCCAGTCTTTTAGATCGTCTTGTTTGGTGCGATAGACAGCATATTCGAAATGACTGTGAGGATAATCCTTCTGAAGATCTCGGTGGAAGGGTGCTTTCACGGGCATGACCGCYTGAAGATCAACATCGCCCATATTGGTTGACAGGACATCTTTCGGGGATAGGTTGCCAGTTGTAAGACTCGGATARCAAAGATTCSAAGGGRGGGTGGGSGTCGAGCTAGAATCCCTTTAACCGCCTCCACTTGAGTTCGAGGCAAAAAGCCGCAACAAGAGGAGAGGTGGGTGAGATTTGGAAGTCGTCGTAAYTGACTCCAGTCCATCCACTAATCTGTAATTGCGTTTCTGAATTCCRGATGGGTGACATTGCGGAAGATGGGAAGAGACCAGCAACATTCTGGTCCTTTATAATAACGAAAAGTCGAGAGGAACTCTTGCATTCCCAAGANNNNTCGGAAGGAGGTCCCCCAGTTGACAAGGACRCACTTGTGCATCTTCTGAGAATGGCGATGATYTCTGGCTCCGGTCCATTCGAAGTCATRGCCAGAAACTTGACACGCCTCTTGATAAATTCTGCCGTTTTGCGGGTATCGGGGACTGTCACTGTACGACAARRGAGATTTACGGCCTTGGGACTTGAGAGGTTAAYACTCCGATAGATGATAGGTTCTATCCTGATGGAAATCGATAAAGCCTAGCTCTCGATGATGGCAGAGCAGGTCATAGTAGACGTACCATGATTGCACCTTTCTTGAGACAAGCCTCAGTGGGGACCGGTGGTCGTCTCTGCCGCCAGCTCAAAAGTATGACGACCGACACCTTTGGGTATATCGGAAAAATGAGGGGAAAGAGCAAGCCCGGCACGCCTTGATTTTGCAGGGTCTAGCATTTCATCAATTCATGTTGTCTGCCGAGAGCCTAGCATTGCACATACATAGTTTCCTCTTGCGTAGTACATATTACTACCTACTATCTATCAAAGGCGATCGGCTACCTGCCGGACTGTATGACCGTACATCTGGAGGAGAGGAGACTGGCAGAACGAATTAGCGCTTTCAATCAATCCAATCACTCGAAACGTACTCTCACCGGACTCCCACCTCCACTGGTACTGTCTTTACCAGGCAAGCGAACAGGCTTACACCGCCTTTCCGACCCCTCATGCCGGTGGAGCGGAATGCGTCTGCAGGGCAGAAGTAATATATTAATAACACTGTACAAAGGAGAAGTCGGAGCAGACGCTCGTCGAACATACCTTTTGCAGCCACTCCCGACGTCGCTCAACGACCTCCTCGGCTAGTTCCCAAAAATCTTTTCCGGCGGTCCTTCCCACCCAGTCTCTCAAGTGTTCTTCATACCTGGCTCGAGGTAGAGCGTACTCGAAGTGACTATGAGGATAATCCCTCTGAAGATCTTGGCGAGTCCAAAACTTGACGGCCAGGACCGCCCGAAGATCAGCGTCACCCTTATTGATCAACGGGAACTCCCCAAGACCGCCACGGGAAATCGAATTGAATGGGATACAGATGATAAAGATGCGGAGGGTGGCTGGGCACCTAGCTAGAATGCCTTTAACCCATTCTACATCCGGCGGGGGAAGACTTCGGGTAGTGACAGAGAAATGGGTGAGATTCCCAAGCAGTGACAAGCCGTCCCATTTGTTCCACGGGCCTTCAGCTGCTATACGCCTCACTTCCAAATGGGTGAGGTTTTGGAAGACGGGAAGAGAAAAATCCATGCGCCAGTGTTCCTGGGGCAGAAGTGAGTCGCCAAGGATGGAAAGTCGAGAAGGCGATAGGTAGGAGGATGAGAAGACGGTTTGGAATGCTCGACATGTGGGATAGAAGGTCCCCCAGTTCGTGAGGACCTTGACACCTCTGCATGCTCGGAGAATGGTCTGCATTTCGACCTCGGGATAATCCCATGTTCTCACTGTTAGAAACTTGACGTGTTGCGCGAAAAATTCCGCAGTTTTGCGGGTATTGGGGTCTGCAATTGTACGATAAAGCAGGGATGTAGTCGCGGGGCCTGCGAGGATAATACTACGGTAGATGATAGGTTCTACCCTGGTGAAGATCGATAAGGTTGAACGATGACGGTAGAGTAGGACAACACACCATGATTGCACCTTCCTTGAGACAAGAGCGTAGTGGGGACCGGCGGTTGTCTCTGCCGCCAGCTCGAAAACAAGACGACCGATGTCTTCCGGTAGATCTGGAAACATGATGATGGGAAGGAGCAAGTCATGATCAGGCATCTCCAAATTATGCACGTCATTGGTTCATCAATGTTGTCAGGAGCGGCATTTATCGTGCATATCTTCGCTTCCCAGTTACTGGGCAGTCTCCCGTAGTCAGACTAAATGAGTTCGTGTCTAGACTATTTGTGTCTTGAAGGTGGCACTCTCATGGACCGCATATATCGTTCCACGGTCCAGCTCGTCATCATTCATCCGGTCTGCTGAGAGTCTGGCGTTGCGCATACGCAGATTCCTCTTGCGTAGTGCATATTACTGCCTAATATCTACCAAAAAAGCTATCTGTCGGGCTGTATGTTTATACATCTAGAGGAGAGGATACTAGGAGAACGAATTTGTACTTTCAATCAATCCAATCACATCCAACATTCGTACCGTCTCCAACGGATTCCCACTTCCTGACGATCACCGTTACCGGACAAATGAACAAGCTTACCCAGCTGCCAGAGCTACCTGGCAATATCGATGGAGGCGATGTTTGGTGCCAGTCGTCTTCTGTTCCGGTCTTACCCTCTCAAAGTTCCAGTACTACCGCCCTCGTTGTAAGTTGAGAAGGTCAGGCTTTCCGACCCTCACGCTGACGGATCGGAATGCACCTGCAGAACAGAAATAATATATCAATAATACTGTCGTCGGAGCGGACATTGGCTCACTGTACATTTGCAACCACTCCCGACGTCGCTCAACGACCTCCTCGGCTCCTTCCCAAAAGTCTTTCCAGCGGTCCTCCCCGTCCAGTCTCTTGCGTAGTCTTCATAGTCGGCTCGAAATAGAGCGCACTCAAAATCACTATGCGAATAATTATTCCGGTGCCTTTGACGGGTCCCAAGCCCGACGATCAGGACTGCTCGAAGATCAGCATCACCCTTATTGATTGACGAGAAATCCCCAAGACTTCTACGGTAAATCGAAGGGGACCGGATACAAATGACAAAGATGCGGAGGGTGGCTGGGCACCTAGATAATATGCCTTTGACCCATTCTACAATCTTCAGCGGGGCTAGACTGTCTTGATTGGCGACAGAGAGATGGGTGAGATTTCCAAGTAGTGACGAGCCATTCCGCAGCTGGTACACCCATAACTTCCAGATGGGTGAGGTTTTGGAAGATGGGAAGAGAAAAATCCATGCGCCAGTATTTCCGGGGCACCGGTGGGGAGCCAAGGATGGAGAGTCGAGAAGGCGACAGGCGGGAGGATGAGAAGACGGTTTGGAATGCTCGAGATGTGGGATAGCAAGTCCCCCAGTTCGCGAGGACCTGAACACCTCTGCATGTTCGGAGAATGGTCTCCATTTCGGTCTCCGAATAATACCATGTTCTCACTGCTAGAAACTTGACATGTTGCGCGAAAAATTCCGCGGTTTTGCGGGTATTGGGATCTTTAATTGTACGATGAAGTAGGGATGTAGTTGCGGAGCGTGAGAGGACCACACTGTGGTAGATGATAGGTTCTACCCTAAGAGAAATCTATAAATTTTAACGATGACGATCGAGTAGGACAACACACCACGATTGCACCTTCCTCGAGACAAAAGCATATTGAGGACCGGCGATCGAGTCTCTGCCGCCAGGTGAAAAATAAGACGACCGATGTCTTCCGGTAGATCTGGAAGCATGGTGATATGAGAGAGCAAGTCAGGCATCTCCAAATTATGCACGTCATTGCTTCATCAACGAGCGTTTGCCAGTATTTATTTCAGGTCTTTTCGTACGTATGTTCTATTTCCCTTTCGTCTCGGGGTCAGCTCCGAGGCTCTGCGTAGTCTTGTTGCCATATGCATTGGAAAATCTCGGTTCGGGGCGCTGGCATAAACATCCAGGGGGTGTTTAGCCTTCGGGGACTCTGAGCTCCCTCTCCGCTCAGCCCGGCTCAGCTATGCCATTTACAGTCTTGTTGACGTGCAGACGACACACCGATCAACCTCGCCGGGTTTGTTGATTCCCGTGGTATAATAGCCCTTTGGTGCGCTCTTATTCGGCTTGTCTAGAGGAGAGAACTAATTTGGGTGATTAGTTCTTCCCTGAGCTTCCTCGCCCTCCCTCCAACAGGTCCACCTGCACAGGTTCAAGAACTTCTTCAAGAAGAACAGGGTTACGAAATGTTTTATGTACCATCAAAGCTACTTATCAGAGTGGTGGCTGTTCCGTCCAATTCGGTGTCGGAAGCCTCATGGTCTTTGCATCCCACTCTCTACCCTCGTCTGAATGCAATCCAACAATGCAGACACACAGTCCCATTTACACAGCCCCCACCCCTCGTCCTCCAGGGCTCAGCATGGCCAGATAGGCTTGTCAAAGACCGGGCCAAGCTCACGGAATCCGCCCGACGCCGTCTCTCGGCTGCCTTTTTACGCACCACAGGCCCAGGAGGGCGTCCTCCAGTCTGAGATAAATAGCGGATCACTGACAGTCAAGCCATCGCCCTCGTGTCCTCCGTACCTATCCTCTGGAACAAATTCGCCTTTCGCTCCTTCCGGGTGGAGGCAGTGCGTACCCCCACAGGTCGCTCATGCCTTCGAAAGCCCTCCATCCCCACCACAGGTACTCGCCCCTCGACTATCTCAGTATCGGCCACCAATCTGGGACATCTCACCGTTCGGGGGAGGGCCGATGATCGAACCATCGTTCTACAACTCATACCCTCAACCCTTTGGAACGAGTTCAGCTCTGACTTCAGCCTATCCTTGGGATCCAAAGACCCAGTTCAATCCATACTCTCGCAATAATATTACCACCGGACCCCCAACACTATCACTGCCGCCGCAACCAACCCCTGCGAACGGCATTCAGATTGCACATCAACCATCTCCTTCCCAGAGATCCGACAACGGGAGAACGCAAGCCATGGAGAGAAACGTCGAGCTTGAGCTGGGAACATCGGCGCCCAGCGTATACGCTCAACCTCTGCTGTCCCATCACCCGCGTCCACTTCCTGAGATGGTTCGCTTCGATCCATTTAATAGTGCCTCTGGGCTAATGCAAACCAAGCGCCTTCTTGCACATCCCGAAAGCAGCATTAACAACCCACCGCCATCATCTCCGCCAATTGGGAAGTCCGCACTGTTTCGCGCAAAAGAACGATCATTGGACGACCCGTACCCTCAACTTTCATCCTTCCCTCGTTATCGGGAACATCTTTGGACAAATTCACCACCACAGGCGGCGGTACCCACGATTCAACCTAACGTTGCACCTCAACCATTCCAATCACAGCTGTGGGCCGACGTTGAGGTACAACGAAATGTTGCGCAGGCGGTGCAGCATCAGCCAACGCCAGGAGCACCCAATCTTCCAGGTCTTCTGGGCGTTATGCCTCCGGCTCGAGCACTGTTCAATCGCGCGCGCAATTTTGAAATAGGGAGCTTTCGTTATATTGACGTCGACGCACCTAATGCCACGCATGTCACAGTCAACTCTCCACACCACGGCATTGAATCGATTGACGGTGCGTAATTGTTCAAGTTCTCTGCCCCTCCGCAATCACACACTGATGTTTGGGATGCTTTATCTCTCCCTTTCCCAGGTTGGAATCTTCTGCTGCAGAAAACCTCACCCAATGCCCTTCATAACTCCTGTACTCGATACGACCCTCCAAAATGCGATGAAGACACGCGGGTCGAAGTTACTGCCGAACTAGTAGGCTGGATTGAGGACCGTGGTGGTCCTCAACGCTTGCTGTGTATGACGGGTGCCGCAGGTTCCGGGAAATCTGCCCTGCAGCAGACGGTCGCAGAAATATGTTGCGGGAAGGGGATCCTTGCTTCTACTTTTTTCTTCTCGGCCTCTGATTCCACCCGTAACAACCCTCGCTCATTTGTTGCCACCATCGCGTACCAATTGGGCCGGTCCGACCCAACAGTCAAAAGGTTCATCAAAGCTGCAGTGGATGGCGATCCTTTAATCTTTGTTCAGACTTTGGAATCCCAGATGGTCGCCCTCATCGTGGAGCCTTTCCAGCAGCTTAGAGACTTAGGGGTGGACCTTACCAACTTTCCGCACGCTATCCTCATCGACGGCCTCGATGAGTGCGACGAAGAATTCCAGGCAGAACTTTTGGTAGCCGTCGAACGGTGTCTTCTCATCGAGGACCTCCCATTTCGCGTCTTCATCGCCAGCAGACCTGAGTTGGCAATCCGCACCGCGCTGGAACCTGGTGGTCATTTGCACAAAGCGGCTTACCATCTGCAACTCAGCGACGATTACGATGCCTCAGAGGACATGCGTCGATACCTCCTGAGGAGGTTTCAAGAGATTGGGCTCCGGATTGGTGACCCCTGCTGGTTCAAGGCAGAGGACATCGATACCCTTGTGCAAGCTGGGTCGGGGCAGTTTGTTTATGTTGCAGCGGCGTTCAAGTACATTTCGCAACCTCGTGGTTCCCCTGTAGATCGGCTGAAGATCATCCTTACTTGGGCACCAAACAAGAAACAAGTGGCACGGCCATTCGAAGCGCTGGACAATCTGTACACCAATATTCTGTTGACTGCGAAGAAAGCTTACGAAGCCGTCGATACCCACAGTGGGAGGGACTTCCTTCTGCTGTTCAGGATCTACCACGTCAATGGTTCTTCAGGATTTTGCTTCCCTGAAAACGGTTCTTTCACCATGTCGAACAGATCGCTTACCGCACAACTTAACCTCGAAAGCAGATCCACAGAAATCATCATCTCGGACCTGCATTCCCTCGTGAAACTTGAGAGTGGCAGCTCCAACGGCGATTCCACTCTACGCGTGTACCACAAATCATTGTCCGACTTCTTGAATGAAGAAAGTCGTGCAAAGGATTTGTTTGTTCCAGTCACTCGCGTTTACACGCATTTGGCGAAGTGCAGCCTTGACTACATCATAGGATATTCCTCAGATTCCGATCTTCGTGCGTAATCACGTCTAATACATCTTCAGTTGGTGGAATTTACTAAATTCATAATCCTGTCTTCTTTTAGTATCGAATGTTGGGGAGACGGCCCTCAACCCCATGTCAGCCCGTTGGCAGACTCGGGCGATACGGGATGCTGTCAAATACTTCCCACCAATTTGGATACAAGCTGGTGCCATTGACGATGAGATCGCTGATTTCTCCGAGCGAGGAGGCTGGAACAAGATTGGCTTGCTGCCTTTGGAGTGGAAAGTCTATTACGAGCTACTATCACACCTGGTTCCGCTGACCGACAGTTTTAAAGTGTGTAACTTGCTCTTGCCATTCGTCTAGATATAAACTAACACCGTTTTATTGGTTTTGTAGGACCAAAAGCCAGAGATTGTTGCAATCATGAAGTCCTTCTTTTTCAAGTGGAAGTGCGACATTGAGGAAGAGCGCGAAAGGAGAAGGCAGTTACGAGGTATCAGTCATCTAGATTTGGATTTTGGTGAGGCAGACGAACTCTAGTCTAGCCCATCGTTCTACAGTCTATAATTGTATAGAAATAATATTAGTTGACGCACCGTGCAGCCGCGTAGCCATACTTTCGCAGACATTTGCCAAAATCAGCCAAATAGGTACTGGAAAGTGAGGTAGTCTCCCATGGGTTGTCATCGGGACGCCGGAAGAGACAGGTAGGTCCAGGCATATGTGGCATGGACAGCTGGTAAACCCGATGAGCCACACGTCACCGGTCACCCCCCATGTCCAGAAGGTCTCTCGGGGCCGCCAGATCAAAATCCGCTGGAAAACTCGACGTCCAATGAAGAAATATTTCCTGGACCCAGGTATCTATGTACACATTGCGAAATAAACCTTGACCGTCTTTGCTCTGTAAATAGGTAAGTGTAGGTAGCTTCCAGTCTTGTGCAGTACATACCAGTCTACCAAAATCGACGTCTGATCTACCTGCCGGACTTGTTGGCAGTAGCCGGGCGGTCATCCAGAGCCATCTGATGACATCAATGGAGGCGCTTCAGCGCTAACATGCTGCGTCGTTGTCCCCGTGCCCCTACCGCAGCGTCTCAAAAGCTCCACCACTGCAGTCATGTCGAGGCTTCGATGGTAGTACTCGCGTGGTTGAAATTGATGATCTGGTCCACCTTTGAGCTCGGAAAGAGGGAGAGGAGCGGCGAGGACGGCCGAAGACGTGATGAGATTGATGATAATGATGAAACTTGCGAAGGCAGCTGGGGATAGGATGCTAGGGATCTGAACCATTTTCGAGTGGGGATCGAATGGCGAATTGGCGCAGAGGGAAACGTTGCCTTCCTCGAGCCTCCAAGAGCAGTCGAAGTAGAATGTACTGGGTGTGCAGGCCAGATGAATTTGACCTGAGGTTTTTTTCTTCTCTAATGTGCGGTCAACGCACACCAGCGACGCGGGAGGGGAGTANCCTTGGGTTTGAGGGACGGCGAGGCCAGCTCACCAGTGGGCGGAAAGGAGGAAACCGAATCGGTGCTCGCCCTTTCTCGGCGTCCTTTTATGCATTCCTCGGTGTTGGCAAGTAACTGGTGACCTTTTGATATCATGTCAGTAGACAAACCGCCGATCTCGGCGGTTGGGTGATGCGCTTGTGTTCGTGATCGCAGTAGCAAGAATTGAGTTGGCGGCTTTGGCTTCAAAACGCAAGGGAAGAGGAGGTGTCACGAGCCTAATGCTTTCCTAGGGGACGATGAAAGCCGGAGCAAGGGTGAGAGTCGATTTTGCATCGCCCTAAGGCAAGGGCGAGGGCATTGGGATCCTAGATAAGAGTCTAAGGACGAAGTACTGATTGCGATAGCTAGGTGCTGAGAAGGTGAGGTAACTTGATCAATAGCGATGCTTGAGGCTGCCAGGTAACGTCCTGCGACACTTTATATTGTCGTAACAGACTGCCGCTGCAATTAGTCGACCTAAGCGGTTAGTCCTGCATGATCGAAAAAAANGGAGCGGAGCGAATGCTCGTCGTACCTCTTGCAACCACTTCATACGCCGTTCAATGATCTCCTCGGCGAGTTCCCAAAAATCTTTCCCGATAGTCTTCCCTCTCCAATCTCGCTCCGTATCTGGATGAGAACGACATAGAGTATATTCGGGGTGCCCCAAAGGGTCATTTTCTAAAAAGCCTCCGGTGGACGCCATGACCGCCCTTAGATCAATATTGCCCTTATTGATTGCATGCACCTCTTTCCAACCTCCCCGGATAAGCGACCTGGACGGTATCCAGAAGACGAAGACACGCAGAGAGGCTGGGCATTGAAATAGGATCTTCCTAGCCACCTCTGTGTAAGCCTGAGAGTGAAAGTAGGCGTGGTCAAACGGAGAGGTGGGTGAGATTGGAGAGTAGTGATAGGCCATCCCAGTGCTTCCATCCATCCCCAGATTAGCTCTAGATGCGTGAGGTTTTGCAAGATGGGAAGGGAAAAGTCCATGAGACATGGCCCTGGTCCCTGGGAGACCTGGAAAAAGACGTCCTCGGTGGCTTCGGCAATGACGCAAAGTCGGGCAGGAGATAAATGGGAGGACGAGAAGAGTTCTCGCATTGCACTGCTATCGAGGTAGAACACCCAGCTGGCAGGTACTCGAATGCCTCTGCATGCTTTCAGAACCTCGATAAGTTCTGCCTCCGGATCCCGAGTTGCCAGTGCCACCGAAACAAATTTGACATGTTGCGCGAGAAATTCTGGTGTTTTGCTTGTTTTTGTGTCCGTAATTGTACGATGAAGTAGTAATACGACCATGGGGCTTGAGAGGCAAACGCTACGGTAGATGATGGGCTCAACCCTGGTAGAAATCGATGAGGCTTAACATTGGTTCGACGTCGACCGCAGCGATAGGACAACGCACCATGATTGCACCTGTTTCGAGACAAGAGCACAGCGTAGGCCGTCGCCAGCTTCTGCCGCTAGCTCGAAGATGATACGACCAACATCTTGAGGTAGATTAGACAACATATTGAAGGACTGACGATCAGTCGATCAGTCGTTTTGGTCGACGCCTCCATCATGATGCGTGTCGTCGGAACGGCGTCAGCTGAGCTGGTGTGTGTTTCTTTGGAAGGGGTGACCCTAGTAAGTATGGCATATCAGAGTCACAATGACGGAGGTGTTCCCTCCCAAGCTCCTTTCTTCCAATTGAGTGTCCATTGACGCTGAATTACTCCTCGTTTCCCTTTCGTTTGCCAGTTATTGATAGAAATGCGGTTGATTTAGAGTGATCGCCGTCGGCAGTGGTTTATTTGGCACGGACTATACCATAGAAGTCAACAGAATTCAAGAAGCATCACGGGGGGATAGAGAGAGAAACTGTGCATCGATGTCGATGGGATATTCTATGCTACATATATACACGTATACACCCAAAAGTATGTACATATATACGCACTCGGAACACACACATATATATATAAGACCCCGAAGAAAAAGCACCTGTACAACAATTGAGCAAACGAGAATGATGAGTGAAAGACCTAACAAGAACCCAGTTGCTAAATGCACCATCGTAAATGGAAGAAGCAAGAGCTATGCAAAGACAGGACCCAAAGAGAGAGAGTATGGAGAGGCATGATGAGGAAACCATGGAGAAACCGGGGGAGACATGGACAGAAGGAAACGTAAAGCTGGCTGTATGACCGCAAACAAACGACGAGATTCGGAACAGATATAGAACACCGAGAAAGAAGAAATAGAGAAAGCGGTCAACCATGCATCAATAGAACAATAAAAAACCGAGCCCAAACCAGAGAAAATAGTGGGTAGAAGATACAAGCAGTAGCAAAAGATAATTATACAAATCCCAAGAGTCCTTTCTTACTTTTGTTTTCGTTATTTTTTCTTCTTCTCGTGCGTTTCGATTCCACACTGTCCAATGTCAAGTCGTTCGGGTCGCGACAGCCAACCAACCTCACCCCGCCCACCCGGTCAACGAAGACGTAGGCCCAGGACCGCCAGGCGCAGCAGGCGCCAGATGAGAATACTGATATCCCGCCGGGGGATAATACGACGGCGGCCCTGGGACCCCAGCGCCAGCGGATATTGACGCAAGGTGCACCTGATGGTTATGCATCGCCAGGCTCGTCGCTGCGTCTACCGATGTACTTGCAGCCATAGCAGCTGTATTCGATAGAGGCAAAGCCGAAGGCGGGAGGGTCGGAGGAGGATGGTGAAGATGCTGTTGGTATCGAAGGTACTCCCCGCTCATCTGCGTTGAGTATTGCGGCTGATACGACGAAGCGGGTGGGGCGGAAAGAGAAGCAGGAAGCGGGAGAGGAGGGAGCTGGTGATTCTGGAGGTACCCATTGGCAGCGGCTGTTGCTGCGCCAGCACCCGCAGAATACGTTGCCGGAGGTAACGGAGGGGGTATTTGAACTCCGCTTCCACCGCTTCCCCCGCCCACCATCATACCAGACAATGACTCTCGAGTCGGTAAACTGGCACTCGGGATCATACCCTGAGACTTCGCTGACAAAACTGCAGAACCGGCTGAAACAGTTACTGGTGGTGGAATGCCCCCGCTGGCACTGGTGCCGCCGTACAACATGCCGGGGGAAGCAAATGAAGGACCAGGGGGTGGGATTATGCCGTTAGTGTCACTCGAAGAAGGGCCCGAAGCGACGACACCAACACCACTTGTAATAGAACCCACACTCCCTGACGTTGTCCCTGAACTTGTCGAAGCTGCCGCTGCATTTGTGGTCACCGTCGAAGAACCAGGATTAGAGAATTTCGGCGAACTCAGAGAAGGGGAAGTCGAAGGAACAGGGATTGGCAAGCCACTCCCATTATGGCTGCTGCTCCCTACTTTCGAACCCACACCGCCGCTGGCCCCAGTAGTACCGCGCCTCTTCTGGATCCCACCTCCAGCTGTTGTTGTTTTCTTGCCTTTCAGCTTGGTGGAAGGAGAACCTGGGGCGGTCTTGGATGCTTTGGACTTGGTAGCATTCCTACCCGGGGATGAAGTTCCTGGTGGGGTTGCGGACGTACTACCACCGCTACCGACTGCAGGAGGGGTAATCTCAGTCTTTACCCCCGTGGAAGAAGACGCGGAAGTCGATACTGGGCCTAACGAAGGCGAAGATGAAGTAATCGTAGCACCAGTAGCACTCGCAATCGTATTCGTAGCTGATGAAGATCTGGTCGGCGGAGTCGAAGTATGTATCGTAGACGTAGACGGAGAATTCGAAGTCATGGAGGTGCTGGTGCCTGATGATGACGAAACTTTGGAATCTGGAAAGTTCTCAGCGTTCGGGAATAACGCATTGAACAGATCGGTCTGTTCCTTCACATAGTCTGACCCGAACTCGATGTATTCATCGTCTTCGGGTCGGGGAAGCCTCGTCTTTTTCGTGACTGAGCTCGAAGACGTCGTCTTGGAGGAGGTGGTGGTGGGGGTGGGGGTGGTGGCGGGAACAGGGGGAGGCGGTGGCAGTGTAGCAGAAGAGGAAGAGGAGGAAGCGGAAGCGGAAGCAGCTGATGATGTCGAACCATTACTGGCATTGGACGTTGCAGTCTTACTAGCGCTACTCCCGGTACGCCTCTCCGAAGATGCATGGTGATGGTGATGTGATGACGGTGCTGCGGAGATCTCTGCTCCAGGCGGCGGGGGGATTTCAATGCTGCTGGTTTTGGGTGGTGGCTGTTTGTTGGTGGACCCAATCACCATAGGTGGTATAGCCAGCCCCTTTGGAGGAGCCAGTCCGGGGGGCGGAAGCTGCGGCGGCATTGAATAATCGTGAGGCATGTACATACCGCCATCGTGATATGTCGGAGGCCCTGGATTGTAGTAGTTGGGCGGCACAGTGGATATTGAGGCCTGAGAATACGCATACGGGGACTGAAGCCACGTTGGGTCGGGACCTCCGCCATTCACTGCGGACGGCGGGGGCATACTCGATGCCGCTCCATAATAGTCATCGACGGACGCTGGGGAGATGGGGGATGACATATTGGATGACATGTACGATGTGGGAGGGGAGATGTCGGCAAAGCTAGCGACCGATGGCGAAATGACTCCGTCAGCTTCCTCGGGAGACGAAATGCAAGATCCTCGTCTGGCCCAGGCCACTGGCAGGTAGCGCCCCTGAGAATCGGAAGCTGTGGGGCTTGCCTGCGCGAGGCGGGCGAGTCGATCCGCTCTGGAGTGGGACATCGCTCGACCGCTTGATGGGGGNCAGAGTCCCATCATGCGAATAGGCTGGCACCGCTAACGGAGGACTGGCTGTATACGCTGGGGCTTCGTCCTTGACGAAAGGCTGCCTGGTTGGCTTTGCTCCGTAGACCTTTTTCTTCGTCAGTCCGTGGACCTGTTGCAGGTGACTGACGAGACTGGGCGAGCCTTCCATATCCATAGGTCTGGTGGGCGAGTATGGATCCTCGTACTGGGGTGCGTAGCCAGGCTCGAGTGGAAATGTGTTTCGCCGAGGCATAGGAATACGCTGGGGCCGGGGCGGTGGCTAGATAGATATACGCGATAACAGTCAGAACATCGATAGCCTTTTGATTAATGTCACTTTACACACGTTAAATTGACCTTTTCGAAAGTAGAGTTAAGCTCTGGGTTTGGAGAGACGTTGTCTGGGACACTCACCTTGCTTCCTCTGAGACATGGATAGGTGGATACTGTACTGCGCTTCAAGAGGGAATGTGAGGATGTCCTCCGTATTGCTCTGCAGACGGAGCTGTAGACGACTGAAATTAGAACGGGTCTGGAAGGAGAATCGGCGACCAAAAGAAACCTACGGTCTCTTGGAACAGGACTGTCAGGGCCGTCATATCCTCACTCGTGGACTTGAGCATATGGCAGGATATGCTAGCCTTTTCGGAACTTGGTCTGAATCAGATTACCAGGAAAGGAGTCACACTTATCGTACCTGGGCAAGTTTGTGAGCCAAATTATGCCACGGAGAAAAGCCTGATGGGTCAATGATAATTTCCCTCCCTGTTACATCGATGCACGCAGCTGGCGAGGATGCTGCGACCACGATCAGGTGTAAAGCGCGTGGTTCTCCGGAGCATCGCAGGGACGAGAGGAACTACATAATTGATGGTCAGGGCTGGGCTGAGAACCTGGACTGGTCAGACGTACGGTGACCGCCTCGTCGACCCTGTTGTAGGACAGTCGGTTTTCGGGTAAGTAATTTAGGCGAACATCGTGCAAAGCAGCACGGAGGTCGTCGTATTGTCGGGGTAGGGCGGTCGAGCTCGCCTGCGACGGCTGGGATTCTAGGACCCATACAGTGGTAGAGGCCTTGGAGGGAGCTTTCAGCCGACTTGCCAGCGAGGAAAGGCCGCCACACTAGAATCACGTACTGGTAGGTCGTCTGCAACCTCGAGCCTCTCCACAAGACGCGACAAACTACGATCCCTCAGATCGCTCCAGATGAGCGACATTTTCTGCGAATTCTCGATGAGGAGCATTATGTCGATTGGCTGATGAGGCCCCGCGGTCTGGAATAGGGAACTCTCAGCCATGTCGAGGAGGCCGGAAACCGAGTGTTCCGTGGAGGGGTGGGGGGTGGGTGGCACCAGGATGGTCGACGCAAAGAAATGAAAGGGTTGTGCAGCACCGGAGCGCCAAACTGACAGGGTCTAGCGAATCAACTACTATCACCGCATGAGGTGATGGCTCAGGAAGAAAGGAGTCCGCTGATTAGCTCACTGGGGGACGACGGACTGCACTCTCCACCACCGAACAGGGCCTGGCGCTGCACACACTGAAGGGCCCGAGAACGAACGCTGGGGCGCGTTATGGGGCGGAAACGGGGCCAGCTGGGCGTTCAGAACGCGTCGGTGGGGTCGAGGAGATGGTGGTCAATGGTCATAAGGCACAGCGATAACAACACGTGCATCGAGAATCTGCCCTGGATCTTCGCATGCTCTCTGTCTCAAGGAGAATCCCAGTCCGAATAACTCTCCGGTGCCCACCCACCTGCACGACAATTTTCTTCCCTCTCCCGGCCAGCCTCAATCCGAATTTGGCCGCGCAGCCTTCTGGAGACCATTGCAGGCTCCGGCCAGCCAAACGGGACTTTGTTGGAGAAATTTATCGACATCGATATCTATCATCAGTCCTTCCCCTCCAGCCACCTTTGTCCAGTAATGTGAAAGATGAGGATATCCGGAAATATTCGGGGAAACACCTCGAGGACGAGGACCTGGTGCGTCGTCATCTGCCCATGCTAATTGACCCTTTTCGTGCTACATAATCGAAATTGAATCAGTGACAGGCAATATCCATGTCCTTGGGGATATCAGTCAAACGGCAGCCCCCTCGCTATCGTTATCAAACCCCGGAGCAACAATCCTTGACTACGACTCGCCTGCCACGAGTCGGCTTATGGTGAAATTAGGCGCTTTGTGCATCAGGATCCGAGTCCGTGAGGCCATTCCGAGCCTCGAGGCTCGTCCTAAACTCACGGCGGTGTCCACTAAGTGTAACACTTCCCAGGAAACCCTGGACCCATGTCCAACGGCGTCATCCCACTAGTCCGCCACTTCCCAGGACGCCGTCTCCCATCTCACCACGGTCGGTCAGCTGTTCTCCGTCTTTCGCCAGAACKAGCTACAGCACCTGCCTTTGGATGYACCATGTCGTAACTTTTATGTCTATTTAAATTTTCTTGGTATAGGTCGCGAGCCTCGAGGCTGCTGTAAGTTAGGAGATGTGAATATCAACGCTAACATCGCCGCTCGAAGGTCCTCCGTCGACCAATACATTTTATTTGTTCCGTTTGAAACGAATTCTTTCTCTCCCAATTACAATGTTCGTGGCTAATTTGGTGGTCGGATATGATGTCATGGATCAAGCGATTTGAATTCAATYGCCACTCGCAGTGGTAGATACTTGTCATTGRGCCGTCATCCCCCTCAGGGCGACCCAAACTCGGGAAAACGAGAACTATTAGTTGGCGTGCTTCGAGACGACTGTCAGGMTGCTCTTGGACTCGCATGTCCTCTGACACCKCTATTCCAGGCAGGGCCAGGCACCAGTGCAAAAATAATTGTCCGGGCTTCTCGCAAAATTCCCCCTCTTGGATATCTTCTTCAGGACGGCACTATAGCTAAAACTCTTATTTTGCAGCGGTCTACCAATCGCAGCGAAKTCAATGGACTAGTCGGGATCCCTTGGTTGGTGATGTTCGGTAGCGGGCCACCCGTCGACATATTGTCCGGTATTCGGGTGACGATCGGGTGGCGANNNGCGCTCAGCATGAATCGATCAATTCCTCCCGATAGCAAGNTNCTNGCACTTAGCTAGGCCGTTCAAGGGGGAGTCAWGAACAAACGATCTCTTCGCGAAAAGTACTGAGGCGCAGTACACTGGTTTTTTAGGAATGATTTCGAAGAGTAACTGAACAATGAAGAATTTAGAGGTCCGGTCTTATCTCTTTCGTCGATAATAATATCATAATAAAACTTGGCATTTCAAAATTTGGAGAGATCAAAGACCCGGGAGAGACTTCGGACATTGAACGTGGAGAAGTTGCTGGAAGGTCTTGGTGCTGTTTCGAAGGTCTGAGTGAGGTCATCGTGCTCTGCTAGAACAGGAACAGAAAACATGGACAATCACGTACAATCAGAACGATGATGTCAAAGCAAATTTAGAAGGATATCCAGACTCGGWACGAAATTAGGATTGGGACAAAAAGGTCATCTGATAGGAATGCAGATGGTCAAGATAAATATACAGCTCTGCCAAAGATATACAAAGCATATCAYGGTCGGAAGATATTCAAGCGACCGTCCCAACCGCAACTTGCCAGGACGCCTTCTTCATAGAGGGACCATGAACAACCAACCACAAACTCCGTATGTATGTCGTTGATGGCGAGCAGGTGCGGTCTCCCAGGAGCGGGTGAGGTCGTCCATCTGATAAAGAAAGAAAGCCTCTCAATATCGAGATCATGACAGACAATATTAGACACTCGACTTACACTCTGCATGTCATGTCATAGCTTGCRGTTGCCAAAGCGTCCGGTCTGTGAGGACTCCATTGGATCTTCCTCACAGCGTATTCATGTCCCAGAAACTGGGCTTCGCATATCCCTCCGACCTGACCTCCACCATTACTACCTCCTGCTGCGGGCCCGAGTTTAACCATCCGRCAGTCCCARACCTTCCCAACYTTATCGACACCAGCGGTTGCYAGCACCATCGGTCGGTATTTGTTCCAGTCCAGAGTCAGAACTTCTGTACCGGAAGCTGGGACTGTTAGAACCGGAGCGGAGAGGGGTTCTAAGAACGCRTTGGCGGCGTGAGGACCGGATGTGAGGTATGAAGGTGAACGGAGATCGAAGAGTCTTAGGGTGCCGTCGGTTGARCAGGATGCCAGGAGGTCGGGTTGGTGKGGAGAGAAGAGYGCTTGGTACACGCAGGAGTGGTGYGCTTGGAGTGTGAGTATAGATCGTGGTCGTTCTGGGTTCCACTAAATAAACMAGACTGTGTTTTCAGTTGAGGGTGAARGCGAATGGCAAGCAGTGCCAGTTGGGATGGTTGGTACGCACCACTTTGATAGTTCCGTCCCATGAGGAGGACGCGAATGTGTCTTTCTGGATGTTTGACCAGTCTACCGAGAAGACCTCTCGTGTGTGTTCCTGCCAGGCTCGGATGGGTAGATCCTAGCAGACATTTTAGCGTYRGAAACCCTAGTAATGTGCTGTGTCCAATCGCACATACTTACATTTATCATGATATCCCACAACCGTATAGAGCCRTCTCCTGACGCCGTAACGAGCTGGTTCTCGTGGATTTCGGACCAAGCAACGTCGTACAGGCCATCCTGCGTCTCGTAACTGGGAGCAAGAAATCACAGTCCAGAGACAGTCTGTCTTGAGCGTTCAGTTGAAACGTAAGACGAGCAGYAATCYTCCTTACTATTTCTCGAGTGCAGGTAACGGTASTCCGGAGGGACTTGGGTTAGCAGAGACTAGATGGAGTCTCCCATTCCCAACYAGTCCRAAATTGGCTGCTGAGGCGACGGCGATTCGGTTTGTGTGGAATGGGGACCATTTTATGGAGTAGTGAGCGAAGCCGGGTGTTTGAATYTGTGAGGGCGGTCTTTGCATTGCGAGGATGGAGGAGAGGAAGAGGAGAGNAGGAGGAGGAGATGGACTCSTRCTMGGCAGCTGAAAGGAGCCGGTGTGATAGCCGGNTNTCNCATNKCSAGNTCMCNRTSSGANSKTTCCCGKTCNGNNAGTTNCCGTTCCCCACATTCGTTGGTTTCCCCGCGTCYATGACGATGACTGCGAGGCTCAGAAGGCCATCGAGGTTGAATAATGGTGAGTCGTTCTGCCCTKTTCTTTATTCAGCTGTCTAATYTCAGGCTCCAACTAGNNCNNCGTTTGACGCTTCGTTCGAGAGCAATTTCGGGCTGASCACTGATTACKAGTCGCTTTGATTAAAAGACTAGAGGAGACGGGGCAGAAGCGAGGGGTTATGGATTAGAGGGTGACCGACGGATGCATTTAAAGCCTTGAGGAGACTCAAGGACACAAGTTCAGATCGTTCACCAAGAGCATGACATAAAACCCACCTGGAATTGGGCTCGGGGTTCAGGTTAATGGCAACGAGCACTCGATGGAGCTGGAGARGACATTGAGTCCCAACNTTATCAACACAGCAAARAAACAATCGGTGGGTGTGCTTGTTCTGCATTAGGAAGACAAAGATATGTTGTTCATATAASAGTTATCAGGCACCAGTTCCCCTCTCGAACCCGAACYTCAACATSCCACAGAACCCTACCGCAAACGCAGKGCCTTCTCGATGGTCTCGAAGAYGAGCAGGCCTGTGCCCTGCGGTTCCGATTGACGTTGGCGCCTGCCTAGGCGCTAASGATCGACTATYTCGACTTCCTTTGGAAATCTTTACAATGGTRCGYGTCCTTTATGTCTCCTTTGCRTCTCAAGTAGCCTCACCTCCAGGAACGGCTTTGATAGATACTCAAAAACTTGCATCCCTTGGACCTCATCTCTGTGTCACAGATTTGCAAGGCCTTCAGGAAGTTCTTGATSAACYCAAAGGCTYCGAGGACARCAGTCTGGAAACCYGTTCTCGAAACTACTGAAGGCCTYCCTTCTTGTCCTCYAGACTTGAACGAASCTGAATTGATAGYTTGGCTGTACYATYCTGGTGATTGCCATGTACGTGCTTCGYGCCRAACCTCTCAGTACSCTACTAATCCYTCGTCACGCTTTTTTCTCTTTCAACGTTTCGCTCGTAGGGATATGGGRCGAACGAACGTGTCAGTTCGTATCTTGAACTTCATCTGAGGCTATGTAAAMTTTGCGAGATTGAACAGTTAGTTTWCTCGCCCGATAACCTGATWTACCTCACYGACATCTKTATGTTAWAGGTTCGGAAAYCTGGCCAMTCTMCGTGACAACATGGWTTACGATGAGAACATCATCAGAATGACCCCAAGCTACCTATTCGCTAACCCTCGCTGTGCGTCGGGCGTCACGTCTACCTGTGAATGYGAATTCTGACAATCCCTTCTCAGCATTGCAGGCAGAGACGCGCTACMACACCAAGACGGTGGCGGCCCTAGCAGACGAGYATGAAAGGGTGCANGGTCCAAAGGCTAAGMRGACCTGGKTGGAAGAAAAGAAACGGTTTTGGAAMGGCAGAATGAAGGTGTGATCAGCAAAAAATGTCGCTSCTTGACCCACGACATTGACGTGTTTCCTATAGCAYGTTACCGCTTGCAACGATGCGCTTAAYTTGGAACACCGAAAACAAGAGAYGAGGCGTCAGCAAATTGGATAACAGCTTGTCGAAACAATTATCCGCATGTTGTGCCTCTCATCCGGATCGCTCCACGACACCTGCCAGCACCGGCCCCCCCCAGAGATTATGGCCCATATGACGCCGANRGACGCTTCGACCGCGACCCCGTAATCCGAYWGTACCGCAAAGAGGAGATGCACATCGTTGCAGCTCTCAAATATRCTGGAATGTGGAGCGGCCTGAGTCATATCGTCTTTGACGATGTTGCTCACGAGCACATGCTGTCGATGTTNGATACGCTGGRCTGGAGTCGCGAGACGTCCGCAGCCGAGATGGAGGAGCGACAGCCTTACGTGGAGTGTCTCTGTGAATGCTACCACAATCCTGCAAAAANGGCCGTCGCGAAAGATCTTTAGGTGGAAGAAAACGGTGAGTTGTATGCTATTTGAAAGGTTTATACGTACACTCACTTCAAATCAATCATCAAAGATATTCGAATGAAAATCTCACCAAGGAGGAGAACCGGCGATGGTTCTCGAAGCTGAACGAAGACGATCTTGTCAGAGCAGAGAAACACGAAGAAGCGCGGCATAGATCGACGCGTTTCAACTGTCYCYGGTGCCATAATTATAACTGGATTTCGTGGTACCGTGACGACAAGTACCCGAGCCTTCCCGGGCATACTRCTTCTCGGTATGTCGAAATAGTTCTCGTCTTGAAACAGCGGCATGAACCYAGCTTTTTCYCAGTTTCGCNNMATTCAACRGCCGCACCCGCCTGGCCTGAAAGAGCACGSCGGGAAGATTAGGATACTAGCAAGTGAAGAGCGATGGCTTCACTACGAGAAGAGTGTCCCTCTTGAGGAAGAGGGGGCGGWGGACCGTSRAACTCACGNCCNGNNGNTGTGTGGATAGTGATTCTGGCTCGGAGATTATTGAAGAC
>JANBPK010000893.1:7583-19384 GCA_027579435.1 Candolleomyces eurysporus | reverse complement strand
TNNNNTNGAATCCGACTCTGGGTAGAAAGTGTCTCTGTATYCTRCCGACCTATCCACTTGCAGTATTGACTAGGGCTCTCTATGCATGTACACCAATAGATCCTTCGAATTCATGCCCATGCCATTCTCGCCTGCCCTGGGGCGCCCTGCGAGCCAGATTGACAGTTGAAGACNAAACCAATAAATTCCACTCTCATCGGCTAACTGGCTCAGCTGGTTAGAGCGTCGTGCTAATAATCCCCAAGTTGGCCATTGAACTTTTTTTTTTTCTTTCTCGTACATATACCCAGGAAACGCTGCATCCCGGCCCTCATCTCCTTTTTTTCTTTCGCTATTACAGATACCATCGTGAGGCGGCTCAAGCGCCTCTGAAGAGAGATGGGGAGCTGGGATTATCATTATCTACTGCATAAAACAATCCATAGAGTAGTACGATTGATTAACTAGCTAGCTAGAAGGAATGCTAGTACGAAGAGGAGGAGGAAAAGAAATAACCAAGTTATGTGGATGAACAATAAAAAAAAAGATGCAACGTCGCAAGGGGAAAAGGAAAGCGCGAACAAGGGAGCGGATGTGGGGGAAAGCAAGTAGGCAGGCAGAGAATGAGGTCCGTGATTATTGCACCATCATCTATACACACACACAGACAGTTTCTCTCTTTATCAGTCAAGTACAAACAAAATCAACCCCCTTSCAGGATYGACCCGATTCTTGTCCTAGATTCGATGGCGAGAGAGGGRAAGGGATAAGGAGAGGCCCTTTACATCCCCCGAGCAAGAGCGCTCAACTGTGCCGCTTGGTCGGGATAATTTTGGAGGAACTCGAGCTGAGCAGCGGTGGCCTAACSAAAAAGCATCAGCAACGCGTACTTGATCCTGATGACNNNNANGAGAAAGCAGGTTAAAGAYACGCACATATTGGTAGGTCAAGGCATTAACCAATTCAGGCTCGGTCCTCGCAATATCCGCCTGCCTCTTGAACATCTCCATAGCATCCGAGATCTTGCTCTGTTGCAGGTTAAGCTGAGCGAGTGTTGCCACGGCGGCTTCACACTCTGGGTCAATCTCTAGAGCCTCGTTGCAGCATTGTTCGGCAGCGGAGATGTCTTGCTTCCATTGGAAGAGGGCTAGGCCTTTGTTGACGAGWGCGAGGACGTTGGGGCTCGGTTTTGCYTTTTCGATCTCAATRGCCTTGTCAAACTTCTCGACGGCRTCGGAGAAACGCTGTTGGTCGAGTAGGAGCTCGCCACTGCAATACCAATGTCRTCAGTGGACNNAGAGAGAGCGGAAAAGGTAGTACGAGACTCACTAGTAGTTCTGAGGCTCGCTTCGTTGAGGGAARGCCTTGAGAGTTCTTCGGAAAGTTGCCATGCTGTTGGCAATGTTCCCCGACTTGTACTGGGCAACGGCGAGYTGGATGTGCGAGAACACGAAATTGTCGTCGAGCTCAGTCGACTTCTGGTAATTCTCGGCGGCCTTGTCAAAGTCGCTCATGATGAACAGAACTTGTCCACGGTGGTAGTAGATGTCGGGGTCGTTAGGGTTCTGCTTGATCGCCTCTTCGAAGCACTCGAAGGCCTTCGTTGGGTCGCCCTGCTCCATGTGTACGCTGGCGATCTTGACAAGACTCTGTGTTGACGTAGGGGCGATGTTGATCGCGGTCTGCAGGTCCGACTTGCTTCCCTCGATGTCCCCGACGAGGAACTTGAACGTTCCGCGCAGATTGAAGGCCTCGGCCTTGCCAGCGTCCCATGTAATGCCCTGTGTGATGGCTTCGTTGACGAGGGTCAGGGCATGGGGGTAGTCGGCAGCGTCGAGGGCATCTAGAGAGAGTTTGAGGGTTTCGTCTCCAGTTGAGGGTGACTCGGGGAGAACAAGAGGTGATCGTGGTCGGAAAGCGGCAAAGTAGGCAGAGATGAAGGTATGTGAAGGTAGCCGTGTCTGTCGGTCCTTGAGCAACTCCGCTGCCTTGTCAGTTGCRATCGACTTCAARACGCGTTCAACAGCTTGTGCGGTCGTGGCATTTTGGAACTTGTCAAGGATGGTGGCGGCGGTGTAATCTGTGTGGACAGGTGAATGAACGTGTCAACTCGGTTGCGTCATCACCCACCTCTCAAGGCCTCCTCATTACGGCCAAGACCTTCCAGTCCAACAGCCCGTCTGTTCAACGCTTTCACATAGTGGGGATCAAGCTTCAATGCCTCGTCACAGTCCTTCACGACCTGTTCGTGGTCAGGTGGTGTAAAGTTGACGTAGCCTACACAGCGGTCAGAATGGTCCACGTCAAGAGAGTATTTGAGACGCACATGCTGCCCKGTTGCTAAAGAAGACGGGCTCAGGTTTGGGAGTGACCTGGATGGCTTTTGTGTAAAAGTCGGCAGCCTCTGTAAAGTCTCGTTTTGTGTAGGCGGCATTCCCCTTGGTCTTGAACGCCGCTGCGTACTTTGCCCGTTCCTGTGATACATCGTCGTCACCGTCGGTCGTCTGCACGCCTGACTACCCAACGCACCTCATCTGGCAAGGACGCGAGCTCCTCCGAGGCCAAGTCGAAGTTCARTTCGTCTGTCACACGAAGAATGAGTGCCAGCCAAACACATGCASTAAGCGCTTACCAGAAGCCTCCTCCACGTTGGGCTTGCGCTCCTCGAGAATGGGACCGCTATCGCCCTTGGTAGACTTTTTCTTCTTGCCCTTGGGCTTTTTCTTGTCCTTCTTTTCTCCAGCCTGCTCCACGTCGGGAGGAGGCCGGGGCCGTGACGTCGAGGCATAGTAAGCGACACCAGCARCACCAATGGCTGCAGCAGCGGTGGTGATGAGGATAGCCTTTTTGTTTTCAGAGACGAAGCTCTGAACGCGGTCGACGATGGTGCTGGAGGAATCGGCCATGGTAAACGACGTTAAGGATAATGCCGGCGCTGCGCGTAAACGGTGACCTCAATTTTGTCTTTTGATGGTACCGTGAGAAGCGGCATCGGCRGGAGTGAATGACGACTRACATATGGCCTTTACAATTNCCCAATNTCTCGATGGTCTTGAGTCTAGTTGATTCCTCGTTCACATCTTGGCTGTCGACATTTCGTTCAGAATACCCGCCTTTGGACGGTGAGTCGCGATCAACAACCTTGTCGGCCTTTGAGTCCTCGAGGCCAATTCCCTATCACGGCTGCGAGCATATTGGGCRGTGCCCTCGCCAACTTTGGATTTGCATTCCATCTTATAKTTCCTGGGGCGGGCAGCCCTTCTGCATCTTCCTCGAGGCTCGTCAGCGAGAAGGCTGTCTGCGTCGCTGYCCCACCACAGAACAGGACGGTAGACCATGCCGTCGCCCCTTGCGACCWTGAYGGGTGGTGTTCGTGTGRGCAGGTATCAAGRCCCTGAGGCTGAGCTCGCTCAGGCGGAAGCATGCCTCGACGCGTTACAACGGCGAGAATGACGTCACGCGTTCTGATTCAGATTTCTGGGATTGAAACTTGTTCCGCATCCACCATGGCTCGCAAACGGGACGCTTCGCATGTTGAGGAACTTGAGCCAGGGAGGCCTCCTCAGAGGCCAACGCTCGCAACTGACTTATGGGACGACGACCAACACCAACAATTGGACCACGCAATTATGAGCAACAGTARATTCGTGCGACTCAACGCTCAAGATCTCACTATGCAAAATATCCTATTGTTCCCTTTGTTGCTGGAAGTCGTGATCTCTCAGGTCRACAGGAAGACCAAGGCGACTGACCGAGATSCGAGCGAGATTATCCTTGAAGACAAGACGCTATTCCATCAGCTRCAGGATGCATGGCAACAGGGGTCTTTCAGGGAGATTCGCAACCTGGGCAAGGGCTTTCTATTCTGCCTGAAACAATAATTACTGGTTTCTGACAGMTTCATTAGAGATTCTCAGAATGCCTCCTCGTGCYTCTGACCCAAGTATGTACCAGATTCTGTCTTGCTACCCGCTTTATCGGTACTCAAGCCGGGTCAGTTTCGAARGCGTGGCTCACCCCTATGCAGAGTGGGGTAGAGTTCCTGACTCTCAAGACGGTCCGTAAACAATGGGAGGCTACGAACACCCTCAGCGGTGTCGCCGACTTYGCCAATTCCGTRTCTGTGTGTCAATCTTCTGGYACCGGCAAATCACGCATGGTGCATGAACTSGGACAATAYGTCTTTGCCATTCCATTCAACYTGCGTGCCCCTGACCATGAAGGTAGCGGGCATTGATTTTTTCCCCTTATCTTGCTTCCTAAATCTTCGRTACAGGAGCACCATATCCCCCGCCRGATGACGCGGTTAGGGACTATTTGACTCAATYTGCACCTTCCGTCGAGGTCTACMGAAGGCGATGCGAGATCTTCTTTACAACACTCTTTCGCGCGATCTTGGGTTTTYTCAATCAGCTTAAATYCYCRCTAAGCTACTTGGAACTGGSTCACATTTGGCGGGAATTTTTGGAGRAGAASAGGGACTCGTTCTACTTGGACGTAGTGAACTATTCCTTATCGAAGGTAAGATAGTTTGACCACGTCYCCTTTCTACRTRTCCCTGTGTTGACAACACCACAGCTGCCTGGAGACAGCTCTGGCAACGCTCTCGTGGCTTTTAAGCRCCTGGTGTCTCTGTTTGGCTCCGAGCGACCTGATCCCTCAAAYTCCTCGATCGTTTTGCMGACAGTGAAGTCTCTGAGACGAGAAGAACTCTCCGGGTATGTAGCTCGAGGGAAGGATAGAGCCGAGAAGGCAAATGCTGTTCTYGATGCTCGCAATATGCCGACAGACCACGACCTCAAAGTGGTGATCTACTTCGATGAGGCCCACACCTTGTACGAATCAACCATTGGCGCGAGGAAGGTTGGATTGGAAAAGCAGAAGTACAACCACATCCTTGCGTTGCTCAATGATTTGARGGGCGAGCCCCTTTTTGCCATCTTCTTGAGCACGTCGTTGAGGCTCCTCCAAACCACCACCCTTACTCCTATGACCAACAATTTTGCTCTCCCTCCTCCCATCACCGAGGTTTCATTTGATTGCCATCCATCCCTGATCACTGGGCTTCCCCTCACTGAAAGATTGAGCAATTGTCAATCGATCACCTTCATGGCCCGCTTCGGACGTACGCTGTAAGCTCCTTTTTTTTTCTTACCTCAAGCCGAATCTAAATCTTGACGSGCTCTAGATTCTGGACTTTGCTTGAGGCGGGTGCCTCAGAGCGTACTGTGCTCGAACTTGCTCTGAACAAGGTTGCTGGATACAGTTATGGCACTACGATTGGGCTAACGCCCGAGACAGCAATGCCTCGGGCTGAAGCTGTGATCGCGTGCCTGGACCTTCGACTCTGCTTTGACTATGAGCCGTGTCGGGGTAACCCAATTACAGACAGCATCGAAGCAAAGCTCGTCGAGAACCACATGCRTTTGTGYTACAGTATACCGGGAAATCGCGCCAACTTCTGGTCTGGATACTCGAGCGAGCCGTTGYTAGCTGAGGTACGGTGTCAATTTCAGATTTCTTGCACGTTTTCCAGTATTCTGACTCGATTGTGAAGGCTGCTGCGCAAGTCATGGAATTCTTCAGCGTTCGGCGCAATTGGSGTCCCGTTCAGGATCTCTCCGGATGGATGGCTTCTTGGCTGATAAAGCGGGGGGAGCGAGGGGAGGTTGGCGGCCGCTTTTTGCTCATGACCGCCTACGACAATGCCATCCGGGAGCAAGCTAGAGCTCAGAAAACGTCCAAGTTTCTTTTTTCGCATGGATGCACCGTCGAAGCTTTCATCSACCAGCTGTTTCAATCACAATATGCCGCCAACATCCAGAAATGCATACCCGATAATATCGNNCNTGCTGCCAGCGACGACCTCCACGAGGAATGTAAACCGTTTTCGSAAGCGCTGGGAGGGGGATGGATTCGRTTYACCCATTTTGTGAAAGGGGCGCCGACRTGTGTGCTGTCGCAGCAGGGTCTCTATGCTGCATTTGTGCGAGGGATGGCTTATATTGGWGAGCCGAACCAGCAAGCTTTCGATGYCGTCATCCCAGTCTGTCTCGCCAACTCTGATGAATTCTCGTATCGAGATATGACCGCCATCTTCATCMAGTTCAAAGCGAGGAAGGCACAAGAGGGAGGGTTCGTTTGGGGCGACTTTACTGCCGAAAGACTTGGTGCATTCCCTGGATGCGACAATGCTCTGCCGTATTGCACRCTGCTTATGGACCTGGGCGTCTCYCCTGYGCCTGAAGAATGGARNTNTNNNNGTACTGCTGGGACGRTGTCGGTGGAGGTKGGAGAATGGTCTGCTGAGAAGACCTCATCGCACTTTGCCCCCGCCACCCRGATGCGTCATCTCCGATACAACATTCGCGCCAGTGGATCGACCTCCAGCATCTACAAACCCATTGACGCGCGTGAGCAGGAGCTGTACGATGRTATATTTCGAGTGTCGACACCCTGGGATCGTCATGGGCGGCAAGATGACGAGYACATCAAGCAGGTTTTGACTATGAAGCCGGGATGGATGATGTGTGGTTCCTTTGACTCCTTGCATTGGTTACAAGACCCAGATCGGGCCTTGATGTAAAATRCCGTGTTCAAAATCCTCTGGGTTGAACCCCATGAGAACGACTTTGAGATGGGCGGCRTAGGACTCTTTCGATTTTCTCGAATATRGATCGCTCAGCATACGARCGAATTACGTCTCTGTTACTTGTATGCACAAAGAAAATCCTTCAATAAACAWTAGGTTCCACCCTGTTTATTCTAATTCGAAATTGACTCGGCCATCGTCCTCAGGTGGTCATGAAATCGAGAGTTTGAGGCGCACACGGTGGGATTTGAAGCAGAAGTTGTGTRCTGAAAGAGTCAGCATATCCACTGCTGCATGAATCGTGGATAGCTTGAGTGGCAGTGCGGGCGCTCATTGGAGCTCAACCAGGCGATCCACGGNACGCGGTTGACATGTTCGCAAGCGGTGGTCTCTTGGGTTAACAGCAATCACAATTAGGAGTGAGTCTGCTCGTTGTCGTACCCTTGAAGTCTATTAACCAAACAGCCCACAGCCTCAGGGCTCACAATGTCGATCCTGCAAGACTTTTGGTGCACCGACGAACTAGCACTCCATATCTTCGCCTCGTTACCTGCTCCCGACCTTCGAAATTGCGCTCAGGTTTCCCGTTCGTTCAATCGTATTGCCGTGCAGTCAGTCCTGGATCGGYATCAAACCTGGAACGCACAGCAATACGTAGCCTTTCAGCTGGCAGATAATYCGGACGACCTGGATGGTCTTTCAGCACTCCTTCTTTCAGTCCATGTCAAGAGCCTGACCAGGATCGCCTTTAACTTGGAAAGGGTGACCTCGCTGCAATCAGCGCTCAAGTCCTTCCGCAAAATGCAGAGACTCGTTGATCGAATGGCATCGGTACGCTCCGTCTCTGTGAATTGGCCTTCAGATGCCTACCGGGAACAGCCCATCGACGACAAAACGCTCGCCRCTGCATGCAAATGTGTGCAGGTTTTCTTGAACACGATCATCGCCAAAGGCTGTACTTGGTTSACACTCAGTGGTTTCAACGCCTTTGCATCCAAGTACAAGCTGAAGAAAATCCCCGCTATCACAGCCGCAGAAATCCCCAGGGCACCGACGGCTGAGAGCCTGTCATCCGTTTGGGAAAACGTCAGAGGATACCTTCCCTCTCGACATGCCAGAGCGACYYCGGGTGCACCGTCACCGCTTTCGGAAGAAGGCAATTATTCTAGRAATTCGAGATCGAGTCGCTTCTCCATCTCGGCTCCCCRGATATCCGTCACACTTTCCCCGGGGCTCSGTCAAGTCACCAAACTCGCAACGTTCTGCGCGCACTCTACTAGCGTYTTCCGACCGCCATTCTCTCAATGGACCTTTGCCCTCCTCAAAGCATCCCCCGTGACATGGATGGTTCTCCCCTTCCAAGATATCCCAGACAATGGTGCCGAGTCCAAACTGATCCTCGACCGTTTGGCTGAAGCTGTTCCCGATGTCACSAAGATGCATCTCATCGGTGCCAGGCCAGGCCTCATGAAAGATGTTGTAGCCTGGCTRGGCCGTTTCCAGCAACTGGAGGCCCTCAACATAGAGCGGGMATGTTTTTCTGCAGGAARCAATATTGACGATCTGGACCTTCAAGCCCTCGCACGTCTTCCACGCATTCGTGAACTTGTTTCATCTCCAGATTTCCTATGTGCCTACCTCGCTTCCCGTCGTAGCGTCGATGGGGGACTCCATCCAAGCTGTCTGGAGATGGTGACCATGATGCACACATGGGCATTGCGACCGTCTATTACCGAGTCGGCAGTTTCAGCTTTCATCGAGGACGTTGGGCGGCTTCACAACGCAATCGTAGAGGCATATCCAGAACCAGCACGAGATCTTACCCTCCGCGTACATGTGTGGTTCGACTGGTTCTCTGACAGARCCGAAGCGTTGTGCCGCTTGTGGAATCGACTTGACTCCGGTATACCCCACCTTGCTAGTGACGCTGAGAAGACCGTGGAAGCAGCTCCACCACGCTTTCGCCCCACCGAGTCCCAGCCTCAGCTCTGCCTCGAGCTGCATCATACGGCCACAAAAGATGATATAGAGCGGGGGGATATAGATAAAGAAGTTATGGCATTTTGCAGGATGTTCCCCACCTTGAGAAAAATTCTGTTGTGCTCTCCGGGTCCTGCGCCTGATCCCCTTTATCCAGGTCGGCCTCTTAGGAAAGAACGATTGGACCAACTCCAGTCTGTCTGCCCTGGGCTCTATGATGCATCGGTCTATTGAACAAATTATGGTACGGTCACACCAATCTAAACATTTTTATGCACGTCTACAATTCAAGATGGATCAACATTGGTTTRGGGNCCNCTCTCTCCTTTACATCTYGAGAGCACAAGATGAAGAGGCACAGAGAAAAGGTGAATGAAGTACAGTTCAGACTCTGAACTACTTGGTTTCGCGCCGCCGCYGGAACCCCAGTTTTCGTTGATGCTTRGGTATCTTTATTANGGAAGGAGGAGGGAAGGAGAGATAYAAMATGCGGGCCTTGACAGGTCCTTATCYCTCGAAGGAGAAAAACGCCGTGAGTGAACGNCTCTNNNCTNAGAGTGGCCAGGGAGGTGATTGAACATCTGTGTTCAACGAGATATTCGTGTCGTCCGACGTCAAGATAGTATTTCATAGAGAATGACGATGAGGGCATCCGAAKGCCTTCTCTGGATTTGCCGTATACATGTGARTGTTGGATTCAASATCCAAAAAGACACGAACTCGTTTAGTCTGACTNNNNACGGGAGACTAGATTTGCCGTGAGAAAATGTTCGTCAGCGAGCCTCAAGATCAGGMTCCTTGTTCTCAATTAGNCTTCCTCCTCTCACCACAAACTCTTTCGAGGAATTCTTAGAGTGTTCGTGCCTCCGGTTGTATCCTACAACAATCGCGAGTCTCTAAAAATTCGTATCCACCGGCTCACATCGTTACGAAGTGGTGAACGCAGATACGGAGTGACTTCCTGACGACTCCTAGGAGGCCCTGGACTGGTCTGGGACTCCTGAGCAAAGGGAATGCGAGTAGAACTGTTTTCTAGCTCATGCACAYCAGTGACTGACCCTTTTCAGTCAGCAATACGCCATCCTACGCGATGTCAATTCTTTCAGAGATGTTGTGAAATCCAAGCCCAACGCAAGAGTTTCTGACGTACCAGTGGGAGTTAACGTGCTGAAAGAGGYGGTATGTTGACTTCCTATAAAGCGTNTACTGGGAGTACTCAAGTGGCAGTGCGAACGCTCATAGAGCGCCAAAACAGCTAAACGTGACATAGCAGCATTGCAGTGCCACAGAACTAATCAGGGAGTCATYCACGGTTTCCAGCATCGCATCTTCGCAATGGTCTTTCAAATCAACAGCAACCACAATCAGGAGTGAGTCTGCTCATSGTCGTACCTTTCAGGTCCGGTAATTAAACGGTCGATCCACAGCGATGTCGATTCTGCAAGACTTTTGGTGCACTGACGAACTAGCACTACATACCTTCGCCTCTTTACCTGCTCCCGACCTTCGAAATTGCGCTCAGGTTTCCCGGTCATTCAACCGCATCGCCGTACAGTCGGTCTTAGACCAACATAAAATCTGGAACGCACAACGATCCGCAGTCCTTCAGCTGGCAGATAACCCGAACGACCTGGATGGTCTTTCAGCACTCCTCCTGTCAATCCATGTCAAGAGCCTAGCCAATGTCAACTTCGACTTGATGAAGGTGGTCTCACTACCATCGGCTCTCAAGACCTTCCRCAAAATGCAGAGGCTCGTTRATCGAATGGCATCACTGCACATCGTGTATGTGAATTGGCCTTCAGATGCCTACCAAAAACGACACATCAGCGACARGATGCTGGCCACTGCATGCAAATGTGTGGAGGAGTTTCTAAATACGATCATTTCCAAGGGCTGTACAACATTGCAATTCGGTTATTTCAACGCCTTTGCATCCAAGTTCAAGCTCAAGAAAAACCCCGCTATTACCGCCGCAGAAATACCTAGGGCACCGGCGGCTGAGAGGTCATCCGTTTGGGAAAGCGCCAGAGGATACCTTCCCTCTCGACACGCCAGAATGGCCCCAGATGTATTGTCACCGCTTTCAGAGGAAGGCAATTATTGTCGGAAATCGAGTCGCTTTTCCATGTCGGCTCCCTGGATGTCCCCCACACCTTCCCCGAAACTCAGTCAAGTCACCAAACTCACAACATTCTCCACGTACTCTACCAGCGTCTTCCGGCCGCCATTCTCTCAATGGACCTTCGCCCTCCTTCAGGCATCCCCTGTGACGTTGATGACCCTCTCCATCCAAGATATCCCGGATGATGGCGTTGAGTCTAAACTCATTCTCGATCGTTTAGCTGAAGCCATTCCCGATGTGACCACCATACGTCTCAATGGTGCCAGACCAGGACTCATGAAAGATGTCGTAGCCTGGCTAGGCCGCTTCCAGCAATTGCAGGTTCTCAAGATAGAGCCAGAATGTTTTCCGGCAGGAACCGATATCGATGATCTGGAGCTTGAAGCCCTCGCACGTCTCCCACACATTTCTAAAATCCTTTCATCTTCATATTTCCTATGTGCCTACCTAGCCTCCTGCCGTAGCGTCGATGGAGGATCCCTTCCAAGAGCTTTGAAGGAGGCGGTTATGAAGCACAAGTGGACGTCGTCTACGAGGTCGGCAGCTTTAGCTTTCATCGAGGACGTCGAGCGGCTTCACAACGCAATCGTAGAGGCATATCAAGAAYCAGAGCTACGAGATCTAACCCTCCACATAATTTTGTGGTTCGACCGCTTTTCTGACAGAGCCGAAGCACTGGGCGGCATGTGGAATCGATACGACTCCCGTATACTTCAGCCTGATAGCGACGCTCAGAAGCCATCACTCGAAGCTCCGCCATGCTTTCGCCCCGCCAAGTCCCGGCCTTGGCTATGCCTCGAGTTGTCAATACCTACCGCYACAGTAGACGGGATACAACGGGGAGCTATRGATGAAGAAGTTMTAGCATTTTGCAGGATGCTCCCCACCTTGAGGGAACTAATGTTGTGCTCTCCAGTCCCCCCNRGCTRTTTCCCCTTCTTCAGGACTGTCTCTTAGGAAAGAACGATTGGACAAAATCAAGTCTGTCTGTCCTGGGCTCCGTTATGGCTGGGTATATTGAAGCAAGTATGATATAGTCWCAGCGATACATTTATGCRCGTCTACAATTCAAATAGATCAAAAGTCGCTTTGGGAGRGAATGAGTGTAGTGGTTTCCACAGGGNT
>JANBPK010000892.1:0-52758 GCA_027579435.1 Candolleomyces eurysporus | reverse complement strand
TCTTCAATTACATTTGCAATGGTATCGTGAAGGTAGAATGACGTAGACCTAGTTGGCACGCGATACTGCCTACAGAATGGACGGTCAAGATGCTTTGAGTGGGGTCTGAGCCATTCAGCTATTGTTTGCTGTAACGCTAATGTTCCACTCCCGCTGCTCCAGCTATACAAAGGGAATGCTTGGGAGGCAACTGCTTTCAACTCGAGCAGTTGTATTTATATTTTTTAATTTTTTGCCCTCGAATGCATGCACATCTAGGGTAATCGATAATTATTGTACTATTGGCATATCATAGCATTTTGTTGTAGTTTTCGGAAGTCTACTAAGCTATCCTGTACTTGTATCCTCGGGTGGTTGATCTGTAATAGGATAATGATATAACAACAGAATATTGGGGAGTAGAGCGACAGAAGAGAGCAGATAGGTAATCAGCGAGAGTCGGATTCGCGTCGCGAGGCCATGGCCGATTGTAGTTCCCCACATCTTGGTGTAGACTAAGAAGAAAGGGAAGAACTTGAGTCTTCTTCCTTCTCCAACTGGAAGCTATATCTTTTGTATCGTTCCTTCCACTTATCAGAATACGATTTCACAATATCTGCCAACTCGTGCTCATGGAGATCATCCTAGAGAGGAAACAGGAATTAGTTCAATATTCCAATGAAAAGAGATTTTCGTACATTGAGTCGTTGAATAGCATTGAATGTAAAGCGCAGCAAGCCAGACCACTCACTGAACAGATCTCTCTCAATGTGGGATGAGAGTCTTTCGTCAATCATTCCCCATCCGTTATTGCGGGTGAAATCAATGAGACGAAGATCGTCGACATATGCGATTCGGTTGTCAGAGTAGCGATGCAGTGCACTAATGATCCGAGCAAAGCTCCCTGATCACAAAAAGGATGTCAGAGACTTGGTCAGGATGGATCACAGTGACTCACAGTCCTCCAAGAAATCTTCCTGTTGAAGTAACTTCTGAAGACAAGACTCTAGCACGTACTGGCGAACCCGCGTTTCCGAAACAAATAGGTGCTGAGCGCGAAACTCGCTGTCCAAAAACTCGGAGAACGACAGGTGATAGAAACACATCTCCTCCCACACCTCAGTCCTTCTCGGGCTTTGACGAACAAAGACGAGTGAGTGCAGGTCGGAAAAAAGGACTTGATGACCTCCATCTTCAAGGCTGAGGATTTCATCGAAAGAGCGGGTGCTATCTTGGGTCCTCCTGATGCGAGAGTTAGAATTCATCTGGTGTGCCCGGAGGAGTAGAAGAAAATCTCGTCCTCGATTGGTGTCGACAGCCTCGTACAACTCCTTCGCGGTGGAGAGAATGTTCCTGTAAAGGATATCGAGGAGTTCTAATGGCCGAGTTTGTTGACCACCTTCGGGAGTCCAGTTGATGATTGCCTTGAGTCTATCCACCGGGGAGCCGCGCCGCTCTGATACATATTTGACCACCGTCGCAGCATAGACAAACTGTCCCGAAGCTGCCGCCACGAGCTTTTCGATGTCCTCCTTCGCCGGCCACAGAGACTGCGCTCGGCGGTCGTGACTTCGATGGCCGATGTCTTGAAGTCTCCTCCACAAGTAGCGACGAATGTCTGCCGTCGCGTCGTACTTGTCGCTGAGCTTGATGTGGTATGCAAGTCGGTAGAGGTCGCCTTCTGGCTCCGAGTACAGCGCGCTGCGGATGGCCCATTCTGGTCTGCTGGCGATGAAAATCCGGAATGGGAGATCGTTGTCGAGGAGACAATCTTTGATGGTGGACAGTAGTTCCGCTTGGTTTTCTTCCCCAGAGCACTCGTCGAGACCGTCGATCAGGATGGCATGGGGAAAGGTGTTCCGGTCCAATTCCCCGCTGGCACAGAGGCGCTTGAAAGGGGTGACCACGAGCATGTCCATCTGAATCTTGATCTTCTTCTTGAAGACGAGTGGGTTGTCCTCGATGACCTTTCCGATGGCATTCCGGAGTGCAGCACTGTGTAGGCCTAGCTGGCAAGCGATGGTCGGTACAATGCAGGATAAGTTGTTTCGGGTGGGGTCTCCCGCGGAGAAGAAGAATGCTGAGCCAAGGATATTGGAACCTGAGCATTCTTCAGCGATCGTCTGCTGTAGCGCTGATTTCCCCGATCCTGCCGCGCCGGTCATACACAGTAAACGTTGCGGGGCTTCACGATCTTGGATCCAATCCATGAGCTCCTTGGTAACCTCGACGCGGGTATCTTCATCGCATTTTGGTGCGTCGAATCGAGCACTCGAGTCATGAAGAGCGTTGTCAGCTATATTGTTCAATAGCATCTTCCAGCCTGTCAGGGCAAAGTCATCAGCGGTCGAAGACGATTCTCCAAGCATCTCTACATACCTCCTTTCTGGCTATCCTCGAATGACTGGACATGGACGTTGTCGATCTTGAAGTTCTGCGCATTCGGAAATATTGACATGGGTGGGTTGTGTTCCGTGAGTGGTGGGCGTCTATGATCCCTGGCTCCTGCCATCAAACGATCCCCACTGGAATGGGACGACGATGGATGCTCAGGTGTGCTGACCAGGATCGCAGCCCCCGCGGTAGGGCCCTCCCGCTCCTCCAAGGATGATGAGGCATGAAGATTCCCTGGCGAACCTTCCACGGTTGGCTGATTGTGAGCAATCGGCTGCTCATCCCCGCGACGCCTGGAGGAGAACAAGGAGCCAAAGCGGTCAACGATAGACTTGATGCCGCGTTCCTTGGGCCTTGTAGGCATATGGGCGACCACAGCGATGAAGCCTAGATGAGAGTTGGAGGTTGGATGGAAGAGGTTGGCCCCAGAACAGTAAAGGCAGAACATTCCCGCGCTCGGACGAGCCGTGTGAGAATCGGCAAGAACAGTGTCTTTTCTTCCAGCCATCGCCCCGCTGCCCACAGGATCCTGGCTGAAGTGCTCGGCGCGATATTACCTTCGTCCTCCCCGGTCTTCTATGAGCGTTGGATCAGGGTTGGGAGAAGTGAAACGGGAGTCGACTGGGCGAGGGGCAATAGGAAGTCAAAGCGTCCATGGGGCCACGCGTCCAGTGAGTTACAATGTTCATACCCGTTCATCCGATCTAACGAACATGGAATGAGGACAGTCAGTGGATTGCGGACGTCGTGAACTGCGTACACATCAAGCCGTGGCTCGTAAATCCAAAGACGGACACATACCAGAGCCGAACGGGGAATGCGCTCAACAGCGTCGCAGTGCTCTTCCACCCGGAATGTATACGGTCCCAAGCGAGGAAAAAGTTCGAGAAGCGCATGGAGAAGGCTCTCAACCACGTCAGTACTCTGATCTCCACCCTTACCAACGTCAGAGGGTACACTATCGAATGGGACCAGTCTCAGAACTACCACGCCAGGTTGTTCCTGTCGTTCCTGCAACCGGCATTACAGAGTTGGCACAGCACCCTCACGCACCTCTCTATCCACGTTCCGCTTGATCTACTCAACTCCTTTGTCACCATCAAGCTCCCCCACCTCACCGACATACACATCTCCCTCATCTCCGGTAACCTGACCCTACGTGAAATCAACATCCGCTTGGACGGGTTCTTGGTGTCCCTCCACAATCTCAAGGACACCTTGACCTCGATCTCAATCCAAACGACATCAAGCTCCTTGCACTTGGAGCTATCCCGGTTCTTCAGATACCTCGGCACCTTCCCCCACCTCCGCGCTGTAGCCCTCACCATCCCATTCGACGGGGCCAGCTTTCCCTGGATCCACAAGCGTTCAGCCGGTTCGTCCAGAAACACGCTGCAACGCTCGAGTCACTATCCCTAAAGACCACACGCTGTGCCGTGCATTCCGAACGCGTCGTCCCCGAATGTATTACTGGATCCAAACAATCCTTTCCTCCATTCGGGCTCAGACTGTTGGCGGTGGTGGTGGTGGAAGTAGACTTCCGGAACTCCAGCATGTGGCGGTGGCGTTGAGGCCTCTCTGCACGTCGTCTCGGATTTCCTTGCTGCTCGCTCGACCACCCTCAAGTCTATCACGCTGATGGACAGAGCGTTGGATCTGCTGGACGTTTGCGCTGTCTTGCCGGCGTTCTCGATTACCGGTGGGAGTGGGCTGGCGCAGTTTGTGTCGATACCCCTGAGGAGCTTGGAGATACCGATCGACGCGTCGAGCCCTAATTTCCTCAGTTTAATGGCGAGGAGGTTGCCATACCTTCAGAGTTTGAAGCTGGACCTTGTGGACAGGACGCAGATGTCGCAGTATGCCCGGAATTCGGTATGTTATCCTTTCTTGGGATGTGTAGGGACCTTTGGACTGACAGTAAATGATGGTTGTTTTGCGTCTAGCGTCAATTTGTCCGAGATCTCAATATGCTTAGGTTCGATGGTGGCAGGTGGGATCTTGGGCGCCTGGTCACGTCCTTGATCGTGCGGCACGCGTTGCAATAATACTCGTCTTCCGCCAAGGACGGGTCAGTCGCGCTTGGAGACGACCCATGAAGAGTCAAGATACACGATTTATGATGTTTATGACCCCTTTCATTCACTGCTCGGATCTACACAAACCTAATTCCCCTCGCTCTTTTCGCATCTTCTCTCTCTTCCCCCACCACAACTCGTCATCTGCTTTCGATTCGAGAAGTTGTATTTTAATTTGTTAATTTTTCGCTCTCAAACACATGCACATCTAGGGTTATCGATAATTATTGTACTATTGGCATATCGCTGTAGTTTTCGGGAGTCTACTAAACTATCCTGTACTTGTATCCCCAGGTCCTTAATCTGTAATATGATAATAATGTAACAACAGAATGATGGAGGGTGGAGCGAAAGAAGAGAGTAGATGGGTGATCAGTGGGATTCGGATTCGCATTGTGAGGCCATGGCCGATGGTAGCTCCCCACATCTTGGTGTGGACTAGAAAGAAAGACTCCACCTACTCCGGGAAGCCATCTTTATATCTTTCCTTCCACTTGTCAAAATACGATTTCACAATATCTGCCAACTCGTGCTCGTGGAGATCATCCTAGAGAGGAAACAGAAATTAGTTCGATATTCCAACCAAAAGAGATGTTCATACATTGAGGTGTTGGATAGCATTCAAGGTAAAGCGCACCAAGCCAGACCACCGACTAGACCGATCTATCTTAACGTGGGATGAGAGTCTTTCGTCGATTCTTCCCCACCCGTTATTGCGGGTGAAATCAATGAGACGAAGATCGTCGACATATGTGATTTGGTCGTCAGAGTAGCGATGCAGTGCACCGATGATCAGATTCAAGCTCACTGATCGAAAAAAGGATGTCAGAGACTTGGTCAGGATGGATCGCAGTGACTCACCATTCTCCGAGAAATCTTCCTGTTGAAGTAACTTTTGAAGACAAGACTCTACCACGTACTGGCGAACCCGCGTTTCCGAAACAAATAAGTGCTGAGCGCGAAGCTCGCTGTCCAAAAACTCGGAGAACGACAGGTGATAGAAACGCATCTCCTCCCACACCCCGCTTATTTTTGGGTCTTGACGAACGAAGACGAGTGAGTGCAGGTCGGAAAAAAGCACTTGATGACCTCCCTCTTCAAGGCTGGTGATTTCATCGAAATCGCGAGTGCTATTTTGGGTGCCCCCAATACGATGGTCAGCATTCATCTGATGTGCCCGGAGGAGTAGAAGAAAATCTCGTCCTCGATTGGTGTCAACAGCCTCGTACAACTCCTTCGCGCTGGAGAGAATGTTCCTGTAAAGGTTATCGAGTAGCTCCAATGGCCGAGTTTGTTGACCACCGTCCGGAGTCCAGTCGATGATTGCCCTGAGTCGATCCACCGGGGAGCCGCGCCGCTCTGATACGTATTTGACCACCGTCGCAGCATAGACAAACTGTCCCGAAGCTGCCTCCACAAGCTTCTCGATGTCTTCCTTCGTGGGCCATAGAGGAGACTGCGCTCGGCGGTCACGGCTTCGACTACCGATTCCACGAAGTCTAGTCCACAAATAGCGACGAATATCACTGGTGGCATCGTACATGTCGCTGAGCTTGATATGGTATGCGAGTCGGTAGAGGTAGCCTTCTGGGTCGTTGTCCAGTGCGGTGCGGATGGCCCATTCTGGTCTGCTGGCAATGAAAATCCGGAATGGGAGATCGTTATCGAGGAGACAGTGTTTGATGGTGGACAGTAGTTCCGCTTGGTTTTCTTCCCCGGAGCACTCGTCAAGACCGTCGATCAAGATGGCATGGGGAAAGGTGTTGCGGTCCAATTCCCCGCTGGCACAGAGGCGCTTGAATGGGGCAACGACGAGCATGTCCATCTGAATTTTGATCTTTTTCTCGAAGATGAGTGGACTGTCTTCGATGACCTTTCCTATGGCATCACGGAGTGCAGGATTGTGGAGGCCTAACTGGCAAGCGATGGTCGGTACGACGTGGGACAAGTCGTTTCGAGTGGGGTCTCCCGCGGAGAAGAAGAATGCTGAGCCGAGGGTATTGGAACCTGAGCATCCTTCGGCGATTGTCTGCTGTAGCGCTGATTTCCCTGCTCCTGCCGCACCGGTCATACACAGTAAACGTTGCGGGGCTTCACGATCTTGGATCCAATCCATGAGTTCCTTGGTAACCTCGACGCGAGTGTCTTCATCGCATTTCGGTGCATCGAATCGAGCCCTCGAGTCGTGAAGTGCGTTGGGGGCTGTATTTTTCAATAGCATCTTCCAGCCTGCCAGGTCAAAGTCATCAGCAGTCGAAGTTTGTCCAAACATCTTTACATACCTCCTTTCTGGCTATCCTCAAACGAATGGACATTGACGTTGTCGATCTTGAAGTTTTGCGCATTCGGAAACATTGACATGGGCGGGTTGTGCTCCGTGAGTGGTGGGCGTCTGTGATCCCTTGCACCTGCCATTGACGGATCCCCACTGGGATGGGACAATAATAGATGCTCAGGTGTGCTGACCAGGGGAGCAGCCCTCATGGTAGGGCCTTCCCGCTCCTCCAAAGATGATGATACATGGAAATTCTCTGGTGAACCTTCCACAGTTGGCTGACCATGAGCAATCGGCTGCTCATCCCTGCGACGCCTGGAGGAGAACAGGGAGCCAAAGCCGTCAACGAGAGACTTGATGCCGCGTTTCTTTGGCTTCGGAGGCATATGGGCGACCACAGCGACGAAGCCTAGATGAGAGTTGGAGGTTGGACGGAAGAGGTTGGCCCCAGAACAGCAACCAACATGAGGCAGAACATTCCCGCGCTCGGACCACCACTAATTCAAGGAGCTGGCGCTTGTTTAGACGCTGGCCCCAGATCACTAAACCGTCGGATCTAGACGAACTCCGACTCGATCCTGAGCTCTCTCGCCCTAACCTTTCTACCTCTCAACCTTTCTCCCTGGGACTTATGGTAATTGCTGCTCATGGTGATCGTATTCTGGTATTGCGTGGTCCTCTCGCACAAACTCGTTTGTTGAAGGGGTAACTGCGAGTCCGTCCATCTGGAGCTTGTGCCTTTTTCTGAAATCAGTGGATCTTCTTCGATTAAATTTGAAATGGTATCATGGAGGGTCAAACGACGTAGACATAGTTGGCACGCGATGATGGCTACAGGGTGGCCACAAGGTGGACGGTCAAGCTGCTTCCAGCAGGGTCTCTCCTCAGAGACAAAGAATGCTGAGCCATTCACCTATCGTTTGCTGTAGTGCAGATTCTCCGCTCCTGCTGCTCCAGCTATAGAAAGGAAATGCTTGGGAGCGTCTTGGGCTTGGATGCAATCCATTAGTGTATTGGAACTTAAGAACTTCAGGGCGAATGTCCGACTGTACTGGCCAAATAAAGCAACCTATTAGCTGGTGTGGACTCGGAGCAACACCCGGATCGCGGAATCGGAGCCGAACGTAGAGAAAACAAGAGGTTCACCCTGTTGGATATAGAAAGTGAGGAATCGCATTCGTGGTAGCATTAGTATTTCTCCTCCGTTTCGGTCGAGTTTCTCATCGGTGTTTTTGAGTTTGCATATGATGCCTTGCTACCTTTGCTTCTTATGTTTCAATTAGGATTTCCGGAGATCAGATTATTGCCAGGTTGTTGGGCAGATAAGATCAAAGGGTGAATGGAGGCTTAGTAGAATTATGCTTAGGAAATGAATTAATTGCCAAGTAATCGTCGCTTAATAGAATGATACGTAAAAAGCTGAGGGCTAAGGCGAACATCCGACGTTGCTGAAGATGGGCTTAGAATTACTGTCATCTATCTTTGCAAGCAGAATAATCTCACTAGGAATTAGAGGAAACCATTAGGCAAACGTGTAGAAGCGTCAACCGTTCAAAATCGGAAGTATCAACCCAGAATCCAGACGCCAGTATTAATAGCTGTTATCTTGCTTGAGGATGGATGTGGCCCTTGACGATTAGAATGTACTGGGCTCGAGCGGATACGATGCCGCAATGCAGTAGTAGCAGTACTTACACAACGAATCAAAGCTACTTGGTCAAGATTGCGATTGATCATTGACGAGAAAAGATCAGAACCCGGCAAAAGGCGTGTGAGAATCGGCAAGAATGGCTCACCAAACGATCAACCCGCATCAAAAACACTCTCCATCATCTGCAGGATCCCTGCTCAAGTGCTTGACGCTCGCACTGTCGGTCTTGTATGAGGGGTAGATCAAGGAAAAATACAAGTGGGTTGTCATTATGACGCCCGATAAGGAGCGTCTGTGGGGCCATGTTCAGTGAGTTACGATGCTCTTATACGTCTCATTTGATCTAATGAACGTGGAATAGGGAGAGTCAGTGGATTGCAGACGTCGTGAGATGCGTCCACATCAAGCCGTGGCTCGTAAAGCCAAAGACGGACACATACCAGAGCCGAACAGAGAATGGGCTCAACAGCGTAGCCATGCTCTTCCACCCGGAATATATACGGTCCCAGGCGAGAAAACAGTTCAGAAGCGCATGGAGAAGGCTCTCAACCGCGTCAGCACCCTGATCTCCACCCTGATCAACGTCAGAGAGTACACTATCGAATGAGACGAGTCACAGAACTACCACGCCAGGTTGTTCCTGTCGTTGCTGCAACCGGCGTTACAGAGTTGGCACGGCACCCCAATGCGCCTCTCGATCCAGGTTCCGCTCGATTTGCTCATCACCATCAAGCTCCCCCACCTCACCGGCATACACATCTCCCTCATCTCCGGTAACCTGACCCGACGTGAAATCAACATCCGCTTGGATGGGTTCTTGGTGTTCCTCCACAATCTCAAGGACACCTTGACCTCGATCTCGATCCAAACGACACCAAGCTCCTTGCACTTGGAGCTGTCCAGTTTTTCAGATACCTCGGCACCTTCCCCCACCTCCGCGCTATAGCCCTCACCATCCCCTTCGACGGTTTCCCTGGATCCACGAGCGTTCAGCGCTCAGCCGTCCAGAAACACGCTGCAACGCTCGAGTCACTATCCCTAAAGACCATGCGCTGGGCCGTGCATTCCGAACGCGTCGCTCTTGAATGTTCCAACTGGATCCAAACGATCCTTTCCTCCATTCGGGCTCAGACTGTTGGCGGTGGTGTTGGTGGAAGTAGGCTTCCGGAACTCCAGCATGTGGCGGTGGCGTTGAGGCCTCTCTGCACGTCGTCTCGGATTTCCTTGCTGCTCGCTCGACCACCCTCAAGTCTATCGCGCCGATGGACAGGGTGTTGGATCTGCCGGACGTTTGTGCCGTCTTTGCCATCTCGCCGGCGTTCTCGACTACCGGTGGGAGTGGATTGGCGGAGTTCGTGTCGATGCCCCTGAGGAGCTTGGAGATGCGGATCGACGCGTTGAGCCCCAATTTCCTCAGTCTAATGGCGAGGAGGTTGCCATACCTTCAAAAGCTAGACCTTGTGGACAGGACGCAGATGTCGGGGTATGCCCGGAATTCGGTATGTTTTTCTTGCTTGGGATGTGCAGGGACCTTTGGACTGACATGATGGCTGTTTTGCGTCTAGCGTCAATTTGTCCATAATCTCAATGCGCTTGGGTTCGATGGTGGCAGATGGGATCTTGGGCGCCTGGTCATGTCACCAGGTGCTGATGGATCTTGGATAGCCGCGTTTGAACAGATACTCGTGCCCCGTGTCCCCGGCCTTGGTTCCATTGAAGAGTTGACGGCTTGATCCAGCGACACGCATTGCAATAATACTCATCTTCCGCCGAGGACGGGCCAGTCACGCTTGGAGACGACCCATGAAGAGTCAAGATACACGATTTATGGTATTTATGACCCCTTCCGTTCACTGCTCGGATCTACACGAACCTAATACCCCTCGCTCTTTTCACATCTTCTCTCTCTCCCCCCACCGCAACTCGTCACCTGCTTTCGATTCGAGCAGTTGTATTTTTATTTGTTAATTTTCGCTCTCGAACGCATGCACATCTAGGATAATCGATAATTATTGTACAATTGGCATCTCGTTGTAGTTTTCGGGAGTCTACTAATCTCTCTTGTACTTGTATCCTCGGGTCCTTAATCTGTAATAGGATAATAATGTAACAACAGAATGATGGAGGGTGGAGCAACAGAAGAGAGCAGATAGGTAATTAGTGAGATTCGGATTCGCGTCGCGAGGCCATGGCCAATAGTAGTTCCCCACATCTTGGTGTGGACTAAGAAGAAAGGGAAGAACTTGAATGCTCCTACTCCTCCTCTGTGAAGCCATCTTCCTTATATCTTTCCTTCCACTTATCGAAATACGATTTCACAATATCTGCCAACTCGTGCTCATGGAGATCATCCTAGAGAGGAAACAGAAATGAGTTCAATATTCCAATGAAAAGAGATGTTCATACATTGAGGCGTTGCCTAGCATTCAAGGTGAAGCGCGCCAAGTCAGACCACCAACGAAACCGATCGACCTTGACGTGGGATGAGAGTCTTTCGTCGATTCTTCCCCACCCGTTATTGCGGGTAAAATCAATGAGTCGAAAATCGTTGACATATGTAATTTGGTTGTCAGAGTAGCGATGCAGTGCACTGATGATGCTATTAAAGCTCCCTGGTCATAGAAAGGATGTCAGTGACTTGGTCAGGATGGATCACAGTGACTCACAGTCACCCAAGAAATCTTCCTGTTGAAGTAACTTCTGAAGACAAGACTCTACCACGTACTGGCGAACCCGCGTTTCCGAAACAAATAAGTGCTGAGCGCGAAGCTCGCTGTCCAAAAACTCGGAGAACGACAGGTGATAGGAATGCATCTCCTCCCACGCCTCGGCCCTTCTCGGGTTTTGACGAACAAAGACAAGTGAGTGCAGGTCGGAAAAAAGGACTTGATGACCTCCCTCTTCAAGGCTGATGATTTCATCAAAAGTGCGGATGCTACTTTGCCTCCCATCCATGCGAGCATCAGAATTCATTTGGTGTGCCCGGACAAGTAAAAGAAAATCTCGTCCTCGATTGGTGTCGACTGCCTCATACAATTCCTTTGCGGTGGAAAGTATGTTCCTGTAAAGGTTATCGAGAAGCTCCAATGGACGAGTTTGTTGACCACCTTCGGGAGTCCAGTTGATGATTGCCCTGAGTCGATCCACCGGGGAGCCGCGGCGCTCTGACAAGTACTTGACCACTGTTGCAGCATAGACAAACTGTCCCGAAGCTGCCGCCACGAGCTTCTCGATGTCTTCCTTTGTGGGCCATAGAGGAGACTGTGCTCGGGAGTCGCGGCTTCGACTACCGATCCCACGAAGTCGGGTCCACAAATAGCGACGAATATCACCGGCAGCATCGTACATGTCGCTGAGCTTCATGTGGTATGCGAGTCGGTAGAGGTAGCCTTCTGGGTCGTTGGCCAGCGCGGTGCGGATGGCCCATTCTGGTCTGCTGGCGATGAAAATCCGGAATGGGAGATCGTTCTCGAGGAGACAATGTTTGATGCTGGATAACAGTTCATCTTGGTTGTCTTCCCCGCGGCACTCGTCGAGGCCATCGATCAGGATGGCATGCGGGAATTTACTACTATCCAGGGCCCCGCTTGCACAGACGCGCTGGAAAGGGGCGACTATGAGGGTGTCCATCTGGATTCCAAGGGTTTTCTTGAAGATGAGTGGGTCGTCTTCGATGGCCTTTCCAATGGCATCACGGAGGGCAGGATTGCGTAGGCCTAGTTGGCAAGCGATAGTCGGCACGATGTGAGTCAAGTCGTTTCGAGTGGGGTCTGCCGCGGAAAAGAAGAACGCCGACCCAAGGGTATTGGACTTCGAGCATTTTCCAGCGATGGTCTGCTGCAACGCTGATTTCCCCGCTCCTGCTGCACCGGTCATACACAGTAAACGTTGGGGGGCTTCACGATCTTGCATCCAATCCATGAGCTCCTTGGTAACCTCGACGCGAGTCCCTTCATCGCATTTTGGTGCGTCGAATCGAGCACTCGAGTCATGAAGAGCGTTGGAGGCTATATTCTTCAGTAGCATCTTCCAGCCTGTCAGGACGAAGTCATCAGCAGTCGAAGACGATTCTCCAAGCATCTCTACATACCTTCTTTCTGGCTATCCTCGAATAAATGGACATTGACGTTGTCGATCTTGAAGTTCTGCGCATTCGAAAACATTGATATGGATGGGTTATGCTCTGTGAGTGGTGGGCGTCTGTGATCCCTTGCGCCTGCCATCGAAGGATCCTCACTGGAATCGAACGACAATGGATGCTCAGGTGCGCTGACCAGGATCCAAGCCCCCGCGGTAGGGCCCTCCCGCTCCTCCAATGATGATAAGGCATGAAGATTCCCTGGCAAACCTTCCACGGTTGGCTGATCGTGAGCAATCGGCTGCTCATCCCCGCGACGCCTGGAGGAAAACAGGGAGCCAAAGCCGTCAACGATAGACTTGATGCCGTGTTTCTTGGGCTTCGGAGGCATACAGGCGACCACAGCGATGAAGCCTAGATGAGAGTTGGAGGTTGGACGGAAGAAGTTGGCCCAGAACAGCAGCCAACATGAGGCAGAACATTCCCGCGCTCGGACCATCACTAATTCCAAGAGCAGGCGCTTGTTTAGACGCTGGCCCCGACTCAGTAAACCGTCGGATCTAGACGAACTCCGAGTCGAGCGTAAGCTCTCTCGCCTCACCTTCCTCACCTCTTAATCTTTCTCTTTGGGGTCTATGGTAATTGCTGCTTATGGTTATCGTATTCTAGTATTGCGGGGTCCTCTTGCACACGTGTTTGTTGAAGGAGGCAACCGCAAGTCCGTCCATCTGAGTTTTTCTGAAGATGAGAGGATCTTCTTTGATCGATTTTGCAATTTTATTATGGAGGGCAGGACGATGTATTTTTTTTTTGTTGGATTTTTGCTCTCAAACGTATAAATATCGAGGGTAATTGTCAATTGTCTAGTTTTCGGATATTTACATAGTGGAAGCAAGCCGATGCTCTGCACGGCAGTTTTGCCGAGGCATTTTTGACTCACTAGCTATCATCCATCTTGTATGAAACTACTCAATTACCCAGAGTTAGACTGAATATAATCAAATGAAAACACCTGTTCCAACAGGCAAGTGGTTGTGGAACTTGCAGTGCATCTGTTGTGTGAAAACACAAGATCTGAGAGACAAGAAGCAGCACTTTGATGGGAGAGATTAGAGAAGAGAGAGAAGAGAGAGACCAAACAGTTGTACTGTGCACTTATGAATAAAAATCAAATATCAAGTATGTACCCTGTTTCTATCATCCAACAGCATAATTTTGAGAGAGTGGTTCTATCACACCCCCAGATATGCAAATTCCTGGGATTCTGCAAATCTATTTTCCTTGCTTTTTTGTTTTATAAAATTCCTTAAATTACAGAGATAATGCAGTGAATGTGAACCTTCTTGGGCTACATTAGAACATCATTTTGTAGGAATCTACCAAGTTTGAGATGTGGATGCGGAGAGTACACACCATATGTGCAGGTACTCACCATTCATATGTTCTATCTGCATTCTCCAGAACAGGAGTAGCTATTTCAATCCTTGTAGATTTGGATCACTTGGCTTATCTTTGGGTATAAAAGTATCATACTTACCTCCTGTGTTGATAGCTAGCTATCCCTTTAGCTCACTTCCCTTCCTTTTTCTGCCCCTTTATTCCTTACTCTCCAGATTTATGCTTATTATTTCTTACCACTACTCAAAAATCAGTCCAGTATTCCCCTAGGTCAATTGCTTGCAACCTTCATTTGTCTAGATCAGTGGTTTGCACCACCATTTCTGTCTTACATGGAAGAGGTTGTTTAAGGTCTAAATACTTTTTGCAAACATGTACAGCAGTGGAACCATGGAGCTTTTGGCAACAAAAAAAATTGTAAATTGGTTCAGAATACTAACCTTTGCTATTGCGCAAAATTTCAGACCAATCCAAAGATGCTTACTGCAAGTATTCAGATTCCAACCTCTATTTTACAGTTTGCAAAGGTTGTGTCGCATTAACAAAATGTGACAGAGCACCATGGCAGGGATTGAGATTTTGTGTGACCCATCCAGTCATCAAGATTTGCAGAACCCCGGGAAAACAGGTTTTTTGCCCTCAGGTTCTCTCCACATAGCAGTCTCCCTGATACATTTTACCATTCAATGCAGATGCAAGCTGGTGTCCTAAAGGTACCCATTTCCTAGTGATACATCAAGAATTGAGTTTATTATGAATGTCAAAACATGTAGATATCTAGGGTGTGATAACAGCCGAGAAATCAAAGACACCGATCATGTGCGGAGTCATGGCAAAAGCCGACGGAGATCAGCGAAGGGCGGCACGGCAAGGTCGGTGCCGTATGTAAAGGCTTGGCGCACAGATGTCGGAGGGACAAAGTACCCGAGTCAAAAAGGCCTCGGAATTTGATCGGAGTCGTTAGCTGACATAATCGGTGATGTGGTAAATAGCGACAGCTTGCAGACCGAAAGGGAGCAAGTGGAACACGCGGACAGGTCAACTTTTGGATTCAAATACTATTCTTGCTTCTTTCGTCTCCTTTGACTGGCATTCTTCCAGCTGCTCTCCTCCTCGACTACGACCATGCTTTTCTACTTGACGTCACGCATCGTAGGGTCAGTGGACGCCATTCCGTTGTCTACCTGGCACCAATCTGACATATCCACCATGCACTTCCGGGAGACATCTGCCGGCGGATTTGGTTTGGAACACGCGCAAACAATTCCCCGCAGGCATTTTCCACTGCCGCCGCCTCGGAACGACCCGACGCAATCGTCTACGCTAAATCATTACTACAAAGGCATACACCCTTTCAACGGAGACTACTCGAGATAGAGGTACGACGGCCACAGCTTGGGTTGTCTCTGCAGTTCCATACGCGTTGAGGATAATTGGACTCGACCCGAGTTGTTTGAATTTCTCTTCAACGTTGTGAACGAGTGCATGGGAGAGAGGTGCGGCACCGGATATGAAAGTTTGCGAGGAACCGAAGTTGCCCAGCCCTAGTTACGAGGATTATATTGTCATTTCGTCGTACTTGGGGTATGGGCTTTCGAACATACGACAACAGNAAAAACTGCTCACCTGGGTGCTAGGCTAAAACTAGTAAGATTGGAGATACGATCATGGCCATCGTGACTCTTCATATTCTATCGCCTGACAGAACACCGTCTGCCCGAAATATGAGGATAATTGTCGGCAATCCAAGATAGAAACTGTGGTGGAGATGTGCGATGAGTCCTGTTGTTGGAAACCACATCAATAAGCAACGCTTTGCGCTGGAGAAGACGGCAATGAGAGATAAAGACGAACCAATGATGCGGTAGAATGGTAAAAGAGTCAACGAGACGTCAGTTCTTGTCCGGGTCAATTTGAGAGCTCCCAAGCCATTTCGAAGATGGAGCCTGCCGCTCGATGAGACGACCCCCAGGTATCTGTTGGTCGAACCGGCTTCAACGGGGCAAGGCGTGATCCATACTACGATGCCTTTAGATTTTCTCTGTGCAGACGTCGCATCAGAGAACGCAAGATTAGGACGACCAACTCACAGTTGTAGCAGAGCTGTAGCAAATGTATACCGTCCCATCCGCCTGGGCTTCAGCGAATCTCTCCTCAGTCTCCAACTTCCTGAATCCCAGCAAACGCCCATCCGTCGATGCTCTGAATTGCAATCGTCTAATCTTAATCCTACAATCTATCCATGACCCAGATACGTGCACGAGTCCGGGTTCAGGGACCTTGAGGATGCCGGCGGACATCTCGACTGCGACGGAGGGACGGGGCAACGACGGCCATACATGCTCTCCTGTCGGTCGACTGATAAGAGAGTTTGAGAGAGGTGCTGGTCGCGGGAGCGATCTTGAGTCCGGCCGCGACAGCGCTAGGAAGAGAGATCAGCTTAGGATAGAATCGATGGTGCGGGCGAGCAAGCGTAGACTCACCCAAACAGCATGAATGGCCAAGATAGCAGATCCAGGCTGAATATCATGACGACGTTGTCTCCCGATAGGACGCATACTAGTAGTTTTGCACCGCTGGAGAGAGGGAAGGATGATTAGGTCACAATCCCAATTTCAACAACACTGCTTTCAACTCTTTTCTGGAAAGTCTATCTCCTGTAGCTGCGTTGATGAATACGGGGTGATCGGTGGGTAGGCGTAGAATTTCTCGCTCTTCTCTGAGGAATGGGACTTGAAGCTTGAAGAAAAGGAGAGTGTAGAGGGAGCCGTCGTTTACGGCCGAGCGGTAGATTCTGGAGTCGGTTAATCGGTGGAGGATGGCGTTGCTATGAGTGATCGATGAGGTGGAGACGCCGGGAGAGAGGGATGAGGGCAGGACGGTGATTTCGAGCGCGGAGACCGCTATATGTGGAGGAGGGCGTGATCGGTGGCGAAATGGTTCAGCTGAGGGGACGCACGGGGCGTGCGATAGCGACCAGAGGGCAAGTCTCTTTGTTGGATTCGTCCCGGGAATGATATTTGCGTGGAGATGCGGTGTCCCACTGGTGTCACAGCCTACATCAGGTCTAGCAAGATCGCGTGAAAGTAATATTCCCGCTACCGTAAGGTAAGAAGCGGGTCTTGTAGGGCCCCCCCGCGACCACTCGATCGTCGGAAGTGTTTCAGGCAATGGAGCCGTTTTACGGGCCGGGCGTTCTAGGCTGGGCGAATTGCTGTTGTACCATGTTTGGTATCAGCGCTAGGTATGAGCCCTATCACTAACAAAACAAAACAGGGAACTGGAATACTAAGTGGACGAAATTGTTGATGCACAATACGATAAACAAGGAAAATTGTGGTACAAGATTCGATGGATAGGATGTAGTGAAGAGGAAGAGACATGGGAACCAAGTGAGAACTTACAAGACAGCCGCTTTGGATTGATGGGAGCAAGCAAAGGGTGGCTCGTGCTATCAACACGATTTCTACCAATGACTGAGTCGGAATGATCCAGCTCGTCACTGTCGAGTATATTGGAAAAGAGTGATGGGGTCGGTGACTGGTGGCTGAATTTCCGTTGAGCATAAGCATAAGGAGTACAACCATCCGTGTAATGAGTGCCGCTGCAAATGAATTCATATCACATTGTCGGTAGCGGGCTTCGGCCATTCATTGGCCACTACAGAACTTATAATATACAGTAGGCCAATCCTAAGACTTGGGCTCAGCGGGCCGTCGCTTCGCGCGGCAGGTTCCGAGGCCTCTCTCGTTTTGACTGGGAAAGGRAGACAGTTCACACCGTCACGTTGTACGAAACAGAAAAAAAGCTTGGCACAATTTGGCCCTGGGGTACAAGTACCCGAGGCTTATAGAGGCCTCGGAACTGTTGCGATAACGGAGCGGAGAGGAAAGCGACGATCCAAAGCAGGCGATCGATCTACAACGTGGATTGCGGCACGATTGCGGAGCTATATTAAGGATGATGGCAGCCCAATGCCGTCCCCTATGCCGGTTACAAGGAGGAACGTGGTCTTGGCCTTTTGCGACCCCCTTAAGTACCCTCGGCAAAATGCCTCGGTAACATGATAATCAGCGCGAGGCTGTCGGGCAGCGCACTTCCCACTTCTACGCGACCACCGCACAACTCTGAGCTTCAGTGAGAAGGAGGATACTTGGACACCAACGCTACCGCGCTTTAACTCCTTGAGAAAACACAGATCGCGTTTTTAAGGAGAGTCATGACCATCGAAAATAGCGGTGCCCTAGTGGTCCTCTACTCAGAAACAGGAGTGATGCCGATATGCTGCACTGGCAGGTGCCTCCTTTGAGCACTGAGTTACTTAATTTACCTGGTTACGGCCCCAGGCCGTCAACTAGATACGACAGTGGTCAAAGAATCAGAACCTTAATCGACGCCTAGCATTCCATGTACATACCTCATCGTTTACATCAGTGTCAACAACAGAACAGGTCAAGGACCTGATAAACGACGTAACGGCTGGCATTATACTCCTGCAAGAAATTAATGACATAAATCAGAATTGGAATCAGAATCAAGACCCGACACTTGAATCGAGCTCCCTCCGCCTTCAGTCCATTACTGCGAACGACTCATTTACTCACTTACGACCCCCCATCTCCCTAACCAACCTAGCAACCCCAGCAGTCGCCTCATCGATACCTCCGATCTCATCGTCGTCTTCATCGTCTTTCCAAGTCCGGGAGTGGCTTCTTTCTTTCATCCAGAAGAGTTTCTTTGTAGTTAAGTTCATTCTCATTATCAACCTTCTTCTTTTCCCTGGCACGTTTCTTCGTCGTCTTTGGACCCGACAACCTTGACCCACCACCAGAGGAGTGAGACCGAGACTGAGAAGACAAAGAAATGGACGAAGAGGGGAACGCCAGGCTCTGGATTCCGAGACCAACACACTTAGGAAAACCTTTTCCCGAGCGCATACCAGCGAACTCGTCGGTTTTTCAGGGATGGAGTGCCTCGGATTGGCCTGGTATATCGCGAGGGAGATGAAGGGCTACCAGCTAAGGTGCCTAATCTTGCATTGTCGGAGACTGCTGAGCGTTCCCGCTCAACTGTGTCTGTCCAGGAGATCGACCAGTGCAACGAGCCGAAGTAGGAGCAGGCAACCGGCCTTGAGACGTCGTTTTTAAGCTCGGACTTACTATTTGTACTTCCAGTGCCGTTGATCCAGGTGATACAAACCTCGCACAATCGTTAATGTTTCCTGGGGCTTTGGGGAAGCTGAGTGAGAGGTAGCGCAGGGATGTCCATGATGTATCACTTGGCCAATCTACCATCTGCAGTGCTCTCAGGAATACTCGAAGTCAAATTTCCTTCGGTTGTGCCAGTAACAGGAGTGGGAGAGTTGGGTACGTAGAGCCCTTGTCGACGACGAGACGACTCAGGTGAGGGGCTCTGTGAAGACGTCACCCGTGCAGGTGAAGGTCGGAGAGCTACCATCTCGCACCCCCCCGAGAGATTAGCAGAGCTGCTGAAAGAGAGACTGGGTGAAGAGGACTGGAGCATCGAATTTGTTCATGCGACACTGGCCTGTTATATAGCACCCCAAGCAGTCAAAGCTCGAACAGGGAGTTCAAGACAATGCCAAAATTAGGGCTGGCTTGTAGTACGTCCAAAGATGAGCTCATTGTCCACTTCAAAGCACCATCATCCTCCGGCACGATGGTTGGCATCGAGGAAAGAGGAGACAAGGGCCCCTGAACCAAGCCAACCACAACAAGGTGGCTGTGCAGTCCAAAATTTTGATCGTAATCTCTTGTTGTTGCTCGCTATCGGCGACGACGACGACGAGCAGGGCCTCTTGCACCCCTTCTCTGTCCCTAAAAGACCCGCCCCCTACGCTGAACTCCAAAATGGCGGACTACGATCTCTCAAAAACGATCATCCCATACCTCGACAGGCATCTGGCATTTCCCCTCCTCGCCCACCTTTCCGAAGTCTCGATTTTCCCTGATCACGATGTCTTGGTAGCGCAGTATGAGCTGGCAAAGGGGACGAACATGGTGGACTATGCTGCGCAGCTGTTTAAGCAGATATACCCTGATCAGGAAGTCCCAAAGGGTGTGTTTTCTTGTCTTGCTGGGGGAACGCGCGGCTAATATGCATGCGCGCATAGAGTTCGACGAGAAGCGCAAAAACGCTGTATCGACCAACGAGCGGCTGCAGCAGGAGGCTCAGGCCGTGCTGGACGTTATCGAGAACCCCGATGTCGCACAGGCGCTGCGACAGGACAAGAACCAGAACCTGCAGTATTTGATGGACAATTATGGCGTGCGTTCCCGTCTCTTGCCCACCTCATTCCTGTTCTTATCAGGCGCATATAGCTGAACCTTGAGCAAATCACCGCACTCTACAACTTTGGAAAATTCCAATACTCGTACGGCAGCTACGGTGGAGCCGCCGAGTATCTGTACCACTTCCGCGTGCTCAGCACCGACACCGAGCTCAACACCTCTGCGCACTGGGGAAAGCTCGCTTCGGACATCTTGACCGGCCGATGGGACGTTGCCCTAGAAGAGCTCAACACCCTCCGCGATTCAATCGACTCACGCACCTCCGCTTCCCTCCTCGCTGCCGCATCCGCTGCTGCTGCTGCCGCCGCCTCTAATACCGCCTCCCCATCGACGTCTACAGCTGATCCTGCATTGGTGCAGCTGCACTCACGGACGTGGTTGGTCCACTGGTCGCTTTTCGTGTACTTTAACCACCCGGAGGGTCGGACGCTCTTACTCGAAACCTTCTTATCGCCTACGTACCTCAACACGATCCAAACAGCTTCGCCCTGGATTTTGCGGTACCTCTCCGCCGCGGCTATCATCTCCCGCAAGGCCGCTGCGTACCAACCGGGTAACCCCAACCCCGTCTCCTCGCGCGTGCGGAACGCCATACGGGAAGTTGTCAAAGTCATCCAGATGGAGGAATACCAGTACCAGGATCCCGTTACGAGGTTCTTGAAGGAGCTGTATGTGGAGTTTGATTTCGAGGGCGCGCAGAGGGAGTTGAAGGAGGCTGTTGAGGTCGTTGGGAATGATTTCTTTTTGAATGAGTTTAGGGAGGAGTTCTTGGACAATGCGAGGTATTTGATTAGCGAGGCGTATTGTAGGATTCATCAGAAGATTGATATTGCGTGAGTTCTTTCTTCCTTTCTCTCCTTGTCTGATTATCTCATTACTGATTTTCTCTTCTTTTCGACTTTAGCGACCTCTCTGAACGCCTCAACCTCTCAAAAGAAGAAGGCGAGAAATGGATCGTCAATCTCATTCGAGAGACGAGGATGGGCTCGGATGCCAAGATCGATCTCGAAAAGGTGCGTTTCCTCTCTCCTTGCTACCTTCCTCTCCCATGCCCCCTCCTCTCCGTCTATCTCCTACCTTCGCTCCTCCTCTCTAACTTTTTCTCTTCCCCATGATCCCTTTCTTGTCGTCGCTAACTCTTCATTCCTTACAGAACGTAATCGAAATCAATCGTCCCGCCCAACCAGTCTACCAAACCATCATTGAAAAGACCCGAGGTCTCGCGCTCAGGACGCAAGCCATGGGGTCGGCGCTGGGGCGGAGTGCTCAGGCTACCTATGCCTCGTCGCAACAAGGTCAGCAGTCAAAATCTACTGGGAAGGCGGATGCAAAGGTCGAGACCGCGAGCCAGGCTCCGGCTGTAGCCGTAAATTAGTGGGGGNACGATGTCACTGTGCTTTTTGCGTTCTTTTTCTTTCTTGTAATGTATCGATATGCATTGCTTTTCCACTCTACGGCTGAGATGGTGCGCACTTTGCGTCGACGGAGTTCTTGCGTGACGTACATCCTGCATGGAAGTCGGAGTGAGTGAGGCATTATTTCCTGCCCTTCTCTCTCTCACTGACAACCCGCCGTCACGGTGCTCCCATGTTTCAGCCACTCGTTCAGGTAACCTTTGTTAATTTCTTTATGAAGAAGCGATCTATTCTGCCGCACCTTGTGTGAGGACTCTCGTAATCAGCTCCTTCGAAGCTCTCCAACCCTCGTGGCTTTGAGGGTGGAGAGAAGGTGAAGGAAAAGGGACGGACCAACCTCGCAGCTTTGCGAATTCGCGAATTCGAGTGTTCAATTGTATTGCCTCTTTGTATTTTTTCGGNCGTTTGAGGCATATATATATTAGCCCACCTGCATACCCAGCTCTCGTCTTCTTCGAGAAAAAAAAAAAGAAGAGAACCGCAACCGAGTTTCGCTTTCTCCTCGTACATCTCTTCGAAGGACATCTCTCTCACTCAGTGCTTGACTGAAGGATTCCAACGACTCTGATGTGGTCTAGTCAGCTGCTACTCGCAGGCACCCTGCTCGTGAGCGGGGTGCATGGCCTTCTTAGGTTCCCGTGTTCACAGTTGGTGACGGAGAGGTTTGACCCGCTCGTTACCCCTGGACAGGTGTCTCCGCATGTGCATCAAATTGTTGGGGGGGAATGCGTGAGTCGTTATCGTTTGCATTTGTCTCGAGGTGTACCATGCTAACTCTGCGTATACGTGTAGGTTCAACTTGACGATGAACCCAGCTCAAGGCGACATTTCTGTACTCTCGACGTGCACTACCTGTCGGTTCAAAGAAGATAAATCGAATTATTGGACTGCAGTTTTGTATTTCAAACACCCGAATGGGAGTTACATTCGAGTGGGTATTCATTTCTCCAGCTGTCTTGCTCCTGGCTCGTTCACCCTCCCCTTCGAGCAATAAATCATTCGTTCATTCATTTGCTAACTTAATTCAACCATATGTAGGTCCCTCAAATGGCGAACCACGGAACCGGACCAGGCATCCAAGCCGGTGGAATGACTGTATATTACTTCCAACCCCGAGCGCCTACGAAGAATCTGAATATCGTCTCTTTCAGACCCGTACGTCATCCTCTCTTCCCCTCCTCTCTCTGGAACGCAGCTGACCCGAGCTACGCCGCCAACTCTACAGGGCTTCCGAATGATTGTAGGCAACCCGATGCGCCGAAAAGACGATATCGATCCGGACGCTACTGCGTCTAAGGCTCTTACGTTCAGATGCTTCCAGGGTACTGATCCTGGACCGTTTGGAAGTCCGGGCAATTCGCCAGAGGATTCGACTCATTTTCCGAATAAGGTGTGTACTGGCGGGATCAGGACGAATATATTCTATCCGCAGTGCGTATCAGCTCCTCCAAGTGTTTCTGTGTGCGACTCGTGTATGGCGACTGACGAACGAACCGTGCCATGTAGGTGCTGGGATGGAGTGAACCTGGATAGTCCTGACCACTCTGTGCGTTCTCTCCTTCTTTCACCGAGTCTATAATCAAGTCTAACTGGATTGTGACCGTACAGAGCCACGTCGCCCACCCGAGTGGCACCCCAGCTCCCGACGGTTTGCAGTTCTTCGGTACTGACTGTCCTGATACCCACCCTGTCCGGTTGCCCTTGCTTTTCGTTGAGATTGTATGGGATACCAGGCCTTTCAACGATCCGGAGCTGTGGCCCAAGGATGGGAGTCAGCCGTTCATTTTCAGTATGGGTGATCCGTAAGTTTCAGTCTCCTTCTCTCTTCCTGGATTTTCTGATTCAATCGCGTCATCTTCGTCTTCATCAGAACCGGCTTTGGACAACACGCAGACTACATGTTCGGCTGGGAAGGCGATTCGTTGCAGCGAGCGATGGAAGTATGCACGGGAGGCGATGGGTTACCGCAGAACTGCCCGGTGCTTACGCTCCAGGATATTGAGACGATGAATAACTGTAGGTTGCCGGCGAAGGTGGATGAGGTTGTGGAGGGGCAATGTACGTTTGGTCTCTTTCACTCTCTTGCTTTATCTTTCGGTGTCTGTTCCGCTCTTTCGTCTCTGCCTCCTCCTTCTAGTTCTGCTCGTATGATGACTGGAGAACCGACCTGCTGATACTTTTAATTTACTAGACATCGACCGTCTACCGGGATGCAACCCTGTTCAGGGCGGACCTGGGCCAGCGACGATGATTCCCAACTGCCAAGCACCTTCGGCCACCGTCGATACGCCCCATCCGACTGCACCTCCGGCTGTGGTGACTCCTCCTTGGACGATTAACATTTGAAGTGTCTCGGTCGCCATCACTATCCGAGAGGTGGGTCGGGGCCGTGTTCGTGTTCAAGACTCAAGAGTGGATGACGTGAATTTTGGATATATATCAATGCCGCCGCAGCTAGGCCATTCAATTATAAAAATTAGTAGTGTTTAGATGGTCTGTTGTATGTGACTTCAAGGAATCTGCACTGGAAATAACTACTCGGTCGAAATTTTATGACGATGTCTGCGACTGCTGCAGGTAGGCTACCCATGTCACCGTCTCTGTTAGTATATCGGTTAGTACACGCGCCTGTCACGCGCGAAAGCTGGGTTCGACTCCCAGACAGAGAGATAATTTTTAGGGGCCCTATCAACATATCATCTTCACGCTCCCTTTCGCTTACAGTGGCTTCGCACAACCTACGAAAGTGTAAATCGACACCGACTTCACCGTCCTTCCCAGCTTCCAGGGAGCTCGGTCCAGCAGATCGATTTCCCATGTCGTCATTCTGAAAGTGTTCTTGGAAGACAAGCCGGTTCTGATCGTGCAGGGAGACAGGATTGGCGGTGAAATTGAGACGGAGTCTACGCGGGTGATCTGATGTGTCTGCGGCTTGGTGACCTTGTTAATGAGATGGCCGACCATCCCAACCCCAATCTCTTAATTTCTAATACGCTACAGATATTTACCGACTGCCCACTCTGGACGGTATCCCGGCGTTTGGGACGAAGCTCTGCTTTTATTCCATTTAGGAGACTAGATATCTCAGACTGCGAGAAGTAGTTGGAGCCGAGTTGTCTGGGGGATACGGTGCTGAAGCTGCACTGTTATACTCGTGGATTCTCGATATTTGGTGTTATGAGAGAGAGAGCCTCTGCTTCGTGGTGTAACCATGGGGATCATCGAAGGGTGCACCCCTCATTCCGAGTGGTGGAAGGGTGAGTGGAATACTCAACTTCAGACTTTGTGCAATAGGGCGGAATGGAATTTTGTCCCAGTATTCTTTCTGCATACTCATAAAGAGTAAATACTGTAACAACTAAGTCTACCTGCCCATCAGCATCGCCCCGAACCTTGAGGTCGTCGGAATTTCGGGTGTTGCTGTCCCACTTGATCTAACTTAGTGGAGAGCTAGATGAAAGCTGACTCGACAGTATGCTCGAAGTTTATGGACGATGAGTGAGCTCCTTGCTCGCTACCAAGATAGCCATCACCCCAGTATATCTCTAAGTGTATCGATGGCACTTGGAGTTTCGCAAACGCCCGGCGCTCGCAAAGGAGATCGAAACCAATGATAATGGTTACCACTATGTTGGTCAACACAGTCAGGTAAATGGAGGCGATTTCAAGTTGTTGCAGTCTTCTGAAGTTGGATAACAATAGTCTCTGAATGTTTGGGCCTAGTCCTGTAGCTTTGATCCTGTGAGGTCCAGGACGCTTCGAGTGATCATCGCGTACCTAGCAACACAGAGCGGGAAGGTTTGTCATCCACGGACGCTCTCTCCAAACAACGAAACAGCAATACACCTACACCACTTCAGGTCATGAACACCAGACCTTGGGTTGACTCACATACCGTGAGGGCATCCCCAATAAAATAAGACACCCAAGCCTAATGTTGCTCATCAACTTCAATTTAGCATTCAATTACCCCAAGCTGATGCGACCCCTGACCCTGATGGTGCTGAGCGGCACCTCCCCATAGCGTTGATCTCGCCCCTAAGAACTGCTGCGGTACCGACAGAACACATGGGTGGAGAGAACGCGTACGGAGCCGTTCCTCGTGGAGTCAGGAATCGAATCGTGATGGTTATCACCGGGCTCCACCTCAACACTATATAAAGCCACCTCAGTCATTGCCTAATTTCGTTTTATTCTCTACCAACCATCCGGAAGATGAAGTTTCCCGAGCTTGACCAGACAAAGATTACTTTTTTTTGATCTAGCTTCGAATATCCCGAACCACCGGTACTCGTGCTCAACATGGAAAACCAGGTGAGGTTGTCATTTTGATCGACTTATGTTTTGTATCCAATTCTAACCTGACCTGAACTCTGTCTTAAGATATGCGCTCAACTTCAAACGCCTCCCATTCACAGTTCACTTCATCGACTTCATCGACGTCGAGCCGCTCTGCAAACATATCGGTGCAGAACCCACCATCGTCGTTCCCTCACCTACACCGGGTGCACCATCGCTCAGGCAAATCTACACCCTCCCAGTAATATATGACCCGACGACCAATAAAGCCGTTTCGGAGAGTCTGGCAATTGCGGAGTACCTGGACGCTACGTACCCCAACGAGAACGAACACCCGAGGCTGATCAAACCCGGGACGCTCGGGTTCACCAGAGCGTTTGCGAAATGCATCGATACCCTCCTTATCCCTCCCGTTGCGCCTTTCTTACTTCCCGGTACTTTCCCTATCGTTTTGGAGCGTAGCAGAGAGTACTTCCGACGCACAAGAGAACCATATTTCGGGGGAAAGAAGCTCGAGGATGTGATTCCGAAGGGAGAGGCAAAGGTCGTGGCTTTAAAGAAGGTCGAGGATGTTTTCGGCGTGTTCGCTGGATGGTACAACACAAATCCTTACGAAGAGTCAAGCGAACTCGCGGGCGGACACCCTTGGCTAATGGGTACCGAGCCAAGCTACCCAGATTTGATTCTCGCTGGATACGTGATGTGGATGAAAAAGGTGTGGGGAGAGGATAGTGAGGAATGGAAGGAAGCAAGTTCTTGGAACGGGCGCAAGTGGGAGAGGTTACTGGATGGCTGCAGGACTTTTGAGGGTGAGATCTAGACTCCTTGACTACCAAATATAATTGTCTGTCATTATGGCCTACCTGCCTAGCTAGCAATCTCAAGCCTTTACTTGGCAGCGCATTCACGCACACGTTTGGGGAATGCGGTGCCTGCTTTGAATACGGACGGATGTAGTTAGCGCGCCGTTTCGATACTCAATCTTCCTCTCACTACTTCAAAGGAAATTTCTTGGGATGAATAGGTGTGTGTATACTTTCTTGATGAAGAATAAGTCTGGAGGAATAGCAGCACTCATTGAACCTTGGGCTTCGACGACCTGCAAAAAANCCTAATGGATAATTGCAGTTTCATAGATATGTAGATAGAAGCTCAATGCGTAAAAAATCAACTGAGCATTGTGCAGGGACTTATAATTCGGTGTTAAATCTCTCGGTCAAAGTCCACAGTCCTGAGCTTTGTCGATTTCATCAAATGATTCTGTCGTCCCTCTTCTAAAGTCTTCACATCCCGATAATGGCAGCCAAAGACGACGAATTCGAACAAATTTGCCTTTATTCATTGAGAGCATAGTTAGCAAACCTCGTAATGTGTCTATCTCGGACTTGTGTATTATTTCGCTTGATTCTTGCATATCAAAAGTTCCGAATACTGAAATTGTGATTGATCTACACGGACTGTTAATGTTTCTCGAAAACAGGAGTGAAAAAGACGTGTCTTCCACATCACCACCAGCTTCACCATTGCTGGACTATCGGCATTGTGCACCGCGCTGGATGCTTCGCGTAGCCCTTTGTCCTCTTGAACACCATCATTTCCTAAACAAATAAAGTGACTCTTCATCTAGTCTTGAATTACGTCTATTCAATACGCTGAACATGAAGCTTGAAGTCCGACATTCTCTGGACTCTCCGCCTGAATCGCTGGCACGCAGAGCAGAATCGGGCAAGCCATTCTCTGGACTAGGACACCGTTCCTTCAACTCGCCGCGCGTTGTGCTCCGACGTTTTGAGGTTTTGATTGAGGTCTTTGGAAGGGGATGAGAGTGATTTAAACCTATGTAACGAGGAGAAACTAGATTCAATGGCGGCCACGTAGGCTGTTTGAGAAGAACATACATTCGGCGTTTGGATGTGACGCAAAGCACAATTGAACAGCTGAAAATAGGTGAGAAGGTATGAACGCTGCCATTTACTCCATGCTCCAGAAAGCTGAATGTTTGGCTAGTGGCTTGACACCTTCAAGCGTTCTCGCAACGGCATCCAGCGCCTTCAATCCGTTTTGGAGATGCTAGAAGATTATTGCTGCAATGAGAGGGAAGGAGAGTTTGAAGGAAGAAATGAGGGAGGAATACGTGCGTTCCTCATTTCTGTCTTTTGCCCCTCCACCTCTTCCCCAGGAACTGAAAATGTCTCTGTTTCTGTAGAGCTTGACTCAACTGCAGTTTCATGCTGGCATACGTTCTTCTCCATATATAGGTACATGTCGTCTCTCCTTGCGCGAACATTCGTTGTGATATGTTGTGTGTTGCCAAACAGTATAATCCATCATGATTACTGATGAAATCGACTTGATCGTGAAAGGGAGATGTTTTCGCATCGAGCTACTCCACCTTTGCCCCATCTGGTTTATTCCCCCGTCTCAAGCTTCCCTTTATTCAATACTCTGTGTCAATATGTTTCCGTTTCTCAAGGAGATTTTTTCATCAGCCCCTATTTCAGCCATTCTTCGAGTCGCTCGTTTCAAAAGGACGTTATTGACGTTATTGACGCCGTAAATACGACTGCGCTCAAAGCTTACCCCGAGAACAGATACAAGCGTACTGGGACAAGGTGGAGGACGAACTGTTTCAATTAACACTATCTTTTCTTACGTCCTATAATTCCACTTCCTCCTTCATTTCGGGGCCCCTATATGGTGCTTACAAACAGACTTTGTCCCACTGACCAACAGTATCCCGCGCATTTGGACCACTTAAAAGTCAAAGTTGGGGCTGAAACCTGATGACCGATGAAAGCCAAAGTCAACCATCATTAGGTTGCAACAAGATATATGAATGAATACATACAATAACGGTTTACAATGATGATGGCCACTTTGGTCGAGGAGGTAAACTTTGCAATCAGTTGAAATACGTTACAAAGACTGCGCGCCCAGGATAGCTTTCCATCCAGGCACGGATACTTGGTCCTGGCACTAGTCCATAAAAACGCTCAGAGCAGGGTTGACTCGATCCCCAGAGCGTTTGATACGTCTCTCACTACTGGAGCAGAAGAAGCAGATAGCTGGTCTATCGATTTCCCTTTGCATTACGGACAACTATGAAGGCATCGTTCGTTTATCACCTCTTTTTCTTCCTCTTCCTGTCCCTCCGTTGGCTCTCGGAAGTCTCGGCTGCACCGGTTGGCATTCCGTACAGTGTACGCATTGTCTCCTCTCCTTTACTCTGCACGAATTTAGCTAACCATCATGTGTAGGATAATGTTCTGGATCTGGAGTCAAGGCAACCTGCTCCCGCGGGCAAGGCACCACCCAAGGCTGCAGCGCCCGCCAGCAAGGCGCCACCCAAGGCTGTTGCCCCTGTCAGCAAGACACCTGTCCAAAATACTGCCCTCCTGAAGTAAGCTTTCAGCTATCCTGTCAACCTCTGACATCTAAAAAAACATGTATCAAACAATAGAGACGCTGCGGATTTCATGAAATGGATGACAACCAACGTTCCCAAACACCAAGTGATGTTCTATAGCGGACGGACCAAGATCAACGGCAAATTCGTTTCAGCTCATGAGAAAATGCCTGAATTCGAGAAGAAGTTCAAGGTTAGCTCGCTCGTTACACTCATGGTCAAGGCCGGACTTCCTCCATACCCGCCGACATGGCGGCAGAGCCCAGAGTGGGACGAAGTTTCAAGGGGACTGGCGGCTACTTCATCGGGGGTGGTGCGCGTTTTGCTGGGCCGCGATGTCATACAGAGTAGTGTTTGGCACAGGATTGAGCATAACACGTTGAAGGCAAACAAGAAGGTGTCGGCAATCGAGATGTACGTGCTTCAAGAGGACGGCACATTCGCACCTCTCTTCAAGGCCAAAATTTAGACAAGGTGCAACAGTGACATCGCTGGTTGTGGTGACCGTCCCTCTGTATAAATACACCCCGGTTATTTTCTTCTACATTGTCTAACAGCTTCAAAGAGATCGTTTCTGAGAGCTGCATGAAAAAGCATTGACTGAAACTTCGCGCAAGCGCTGTGATACATCCTTCGGATCGATTACCTCATCGAGGGCCTGCCACAGGTCTAGATGAGACCGAACAGTTGCCTCTACCTGAGCTTACATCATGTCGCTAACTAAAGTTCTCCGCCAATTTCAAATCATCCTGAATACACATTGCATCATTCTTCTTCTGTGGGCCATAACAAGCTTCTAGACACTTTATTCCCGGTCGACATCAACTTCACCGTCACTTCCAACTTCCAGGAAGTTCGGTCCAGAGCATCGATCGATCATGTCGTCACTTTCGACGTGTACGCCCGTGGTTTTTATCGAAGTGTCAGAAGGGCGAGTCACTGGTGCATCAAACTAGTAAAACGTCGAGGCTCTCGCGGGCGCTGGAATCGACGATCGCGGCCTGGAAAACCGTCGCGATCTCAACTTTTAAGCCTGGCTACGCTTCGATCCAAACTTTCAAGCCTCCCTGCGTTATCCAGACCTCCGCCACAGCCTGTCATTCAACGCAGGGTAGCTCAACTGCCCATACCACCACCACGGCTTCCGTTACCACCTGGCCCCGTGCAGCAACGAGAGCAGGTTGATCCGCCAAATGCTGCTGCTCAATTGGCAGAGCGTGTACAGGCAGGCAAGTATTTCTTTCCTCCTGTTGACCTTCATCCTGCTTACTCTGTTTTAGGCCGTCGTCGGTGGCCTCTCCTTATGACTGGCCGAGAACCTTATCAAGACCCTCTTCAGCGACATGACCTTGGACGTATGAGCCATGCATGCCGCCATTGCGGTGCTCTCCACTGGATCGATGAACGAATCAAATCAGTTGGGACAGTCAACTCTCCTCACTTCAACGGCTGTTGCCTTCAGATACCGATGCAGCACGGCTATTTCGACAGGACATATGGAAATATAATAGAGCTTTTTCGTTCACTTCAATCGGTGTTCAGCAGGACTATTCCATCAACCGCCGCCCTGGCTGTGGTCCTCCGGTGTTCCGTATATCTGGTGAACTGTACCATGCGACAGCTGCCCTCCAACCTCCCGAAGGTCGCCCCCCTCGCTATGCACAGCTCTATGTGATTGAGCTGCAGGCAGCGCTGGCATCCCGTACCCAGCAAAACGAGCAACTCAATCCGGCCATCATGCGTGATTTGCAAAACATGCTCATGGTCAACCATCCATTTGCCAGGATCTATCACCATGGGCACCAGATCCTGCAGAACCACAATGCCGAGGCTGACTACGAGATTGCTCTTCGTCTGATCCCTGGCACCAATCGTGGCGTTTACAACCTACCAAGCAATAACGAATATGCTTTCATTCTCCCTGGAACTGGAAACACCGAACCCCGAGATATCGTTCTGCGCCTTCGTGGGGGACTACTGGAACGCATCTCCGACCTCAACCCTGCATACGCTACCCTTCAGTATCCACTTCTCCTACCCTTTGGGACTCTCGAGTGGCACCCGGAGCTGCAATTGGTAGAGACAGAGAGGCAGAGAGAAAGACGGTTCAACAATCGGCGCCGGAACATTGCTCAGAGGGAGGAGGCGGGACTAGAGGGAGAAGAAGTTGAACGGGATCGAAAACTCACACTCTCCGTTTATACGACATATCGCATTCACTTCCGCCAGAATGACTTCAATATCCTCCTTCGTGGTGGCCAGCTCTTCTGCCGATACGTGGTCGACATGTACGCAAGCATTGACCAGCAGCGACTGATGTGGATCAAGCGGAATCAGGCGAGGTTCCGCGCCGCCCGGTTGAACCACTTGGAAGATGCCAACATGAACGATCCTGACATCCTTGATGCCAACGATATTGGCCAACGTGTGTTTCTTCCCTCATCGTACACCGGTGGACCCCGGAACATGGCGCAAAACTATCAGGACTCAATGGCCATTGCCCGATTCTATGGCAAGGTTGACCTTTTCCTCACAATGACGACCAATCCCAAGTGGCCAGAGATAGAGCGGGAACTCTTACCTGGACAGACCGCCTATGATCGCCCAGATTTGGTGGTGCGCGTATTCCAGCTGAAGAAGCAGGCGCTCCTCGATCGTATCATCAAGGACAAGATCTATGGAGAGGTCGACGCCTATGTGTACACTATTGAATTCCAGAAGCGCGGACTCCCCCACATGCACCTCCTCCTCTTCCTTAAAAACGGCTACAAGCTCACAACGCCAGAGGCCGTCGACTCATGCATTTCAGCTCAATGGCCAGACCGAGAGCAAAATCCACTCCTCTTCGACACTGTTCTCGAGCGCATGGTTCATGGACCTTGCGGAGCTGCCAACCCCAACGCACCCTGCATGGTCAATGGCAAGTGTTCGAAGCGCTTCCCCCAGGAGTTCAATGAAGAGACGACCATGGGTGAGAATGGCTATGCCAGGATGGCACGTCCAGACAATGGCGTTGCGTTCGAGGTCCGTGGTATCTGGGTGGATAACCGCTGGATTGTTGCTCATCCCCGAGCCCTGTGTGCCGAGTTTGACTGTCACATCAACCTGGAGTGTGCAATCAGTCTCGCCTCCGTTCGCTACTCTTTCAAGTATCTCCACAAGGGCCCCGATCGTGGAAGTGCAGAGGTCTCCCAGGATAACGAGGTGAAAACATACATCGATGGTCGCTACATCTCTGCCACAGATGCCGTCTGGCGGATCTTTCATTTCCCGATACACGAGCAGCACCCACCAGTCGTCCATCTTCAGATCCACCTACCTGGTGAGCAGAATGTCGTCTATCGTGATGACCAGCAGATCAACGAGGTCCTTGCCGCCAATGCCAACAAGCGTACAACGTTGACTGCCTTCTTTGAGGCCAACGCCGACAACGGACCTGCTGGAGACCGAGCCAGGACCCTCACATATGCGGAACTTCCTCACCACTTTGTCTGGGATCAAAACACGCTCAAATGGAAGCTGCGTACCGACCAAAATCGCTTTGCAATTGGCCGCATCTTTTTCCTACGTCCCACGAAGGGGGTAGCGGCAGGGACAAGGTTCCGCGGACGGACTGAACCCGTTCGGATCGTTTCCTTCTGTTTCTTGGATTCTCAGGCACCGACTTGGTCTCTCTTCTTTATTTGGACTTTGGGGTATATACATGGATTGATACAGACTATTACCACATCGCATACTACACGGACTTCAGTCTTTAGATCAAATATGAAAATGGGCGTACTGTCACCGGCAATTGGAGATTATTTCATACCAACCGTCTCCCACCGTGCGTAGCACGGGTCAAAGGCTAGTAGATAATATATATAGATATCCCTTTCCGCGCCGGTGCTATGTGGCTCGCTTGAGGGCGTTGGCTTTGGAAATAATGACAAACCAAGCCCAGCAGGCCATTTTGCAAGCTTCAAGATTAAACCAGAATTCACCCAGGATCACGGCTGAATAAACACTGCGGCTAACTCCTTTCAATTTCCATGGAAATTCATTTCTCTAGAGTTTGCGTCCGAGTTTATTTCGACCTCCCTCAATTCAAACTCCTCCGCTCTCTGACATGGGTGTCTAAGCGCCAGGGAAAAGCGGTGCTCAGGGACTGAGCGTGGGTAGATAGTGGCCTCATGTCTGCCTCAATAGGACCCAACTAGCTCTTGCTCTTCCCTGTGTCACGACAATGGCCTCGAGTTCGAAACCCAAGAAAACAGGGCGCCTCAGATCTAGGCTTCAACGCTTCTTCTCCTCGACACCCAGTGCACGAGATGAACGAGACGGCGAGCCTATCACTCATGATCTACAGGCCCGTGTCCAGGACCCGTCCTTGTCAGAGAACTTGAAAGAGCTCACACTATCTTTGGGAGAGCAATCCCGTGTGCCCGTTCAAGTGGGTAGTCAACGACGATACACTGGAGCAACTGCCGAGAATGTGGCCTCATCCACCGGAGCATTAGCATCCTCATCGATGTTCTCGAGGGCGCGCAACTTCAATGTTGGCGGGAACATTCAGATCGACTCGTCCCAGCATGTCCAGCATGTGCATAATACTCAGGTTAAATTGATAGACGGTATATGCATCCAGCATTCCGTGACCCGTTTCATCCGCTGACCCTACGTCGCTCAAGGTTGGAAGATGCTGCTAGACAATATAGCCCCCAATGCTTTCTACGACTCAGAAGCGAGGTTCGACCCTCCAAAATGTGACGAAGATACTCGCGTCGAGGTGATTAGCGAAATCATGGATTGGATCGGTGATCGGGAGGGTCCTAAACGCTTGCTCTGTATGACCGGTGCTGCAGGGGCAGGCAAGTCGGCCTTGCAGCAGACCATCGCCGAACGTTGTGCTGGCTCGGGAATCCTAGGCTGCGCAGTCTTCTTCTCTTCCCAAGACCCCACTCGAAACAATCTTTCCCGCATCATCCCGACTATTGCATTTCAATTAGGAAAGCACAATCGTAGGCTCCGGGACTTGATAGGGGAAGCCGTCGAAGAAGACCCTCCCATCTTCACCAGGACCATCCGAACGCAGATGGATACTCTCATCGTCGGCCCATTCAAACGGCTTCAGGCGAATGTTGGTTTTGACCCCGGCAGTTTCCCGCACGCCGTGCTTATCGACGGCCTCGACGAATGTGCCGGTGACGAGAGACAAGTAGAATTACTCTCCACCATCAAACATTGCCTCCTCAAAAACGATCTCCCCTTTCGCATTTTCATCTCCAGTCGACCGGAATGGGCCATTCGCAGTGCGCTGAACGCGGAGACCCGGGGTTACCTCTACCCATTGGCGTATCACATTCAACTCAGCGACAAGTATGACGCGACGGATGATATACGTCGTTACTTATGGAGGAGGCTTCAAGACATCGGAAGTCGAAGCTATGACCCTCGAGCGCGATCAAAGTTATGGCTCCGTGTGGAAGACATCGAGAAGCTGGTTAAAGCTGCGTCCGGGCAGTTCGTGTACGCGGCAACGGTTGTCAAATATGTCTCGGAGCGCCGAAGTTCTCCGGTCGATAGGCTCCAGACGGTAGTTGACTGGACGCCAGAAGAAGGTCGGCTAGCGAGGCCATTCGAGGCTCTCGACGTGCTTTACGCAGGCATCCTGTCCGCCGCGAAAGAGCTGTATGAGGCTGTCGATACGCATCGAGGGCGCAACTTTTTGCTCCTTCTTAGGGCTCATCACATCAACTCCGACTTTCGTGTCGGCAGCAGGAGGTGGGGAGCCCACGAGTTCGACGAGATCCTTAACCTCGAAACAGAAGCCCATGAAGTCCTTGTTTCCGACTTACACTCTCTTGTCGTATTTCGCCAGTTCCCTGAATTCCCGGAAACCTTCATGGTAATGCACTTCTATCACCGGTCGTTCTCTGAATTCTTGGATAGCGAAACTCGTTCCAAGAACTTGTTCATCACGAAAATACAGGTTCGAGCGTACGTTTCGGAGACCGTTGTGCAAGAATTCAACAAGTTTTCCTTAGAGCCCAGTGAGTCAATCAAAACACCTGCGATGTCTGTGTTCACTTATTCTTCAGGCAGTACTTGTGCAATTATACGCAGTATGAGAATTTCTGATGAAAATGCCGTGGTCGCCCTCACGTCGTATTCCAACGAAGGCAAGTTACTCAGTGGTCAACAAATCCATGCTTTAGCCCTCCATGGTGCATGGAGGAAGCTTGATCAATTGGTACAAAAGGGATATATTATCTCATTGCAAGGCCCAGCGTTCCTGGCGATGATATCCGGTATTATGCGACGATTGAAAGTAAGCCCATCACCTTGGATACAAGGAAGCTCGCTGACCCTCTTGCTTCGCTGCCTGTGCAGAATGAACTCAACGAGCCCGGATTGGCAGATGCCTTGAAACCCTACTACGACACATGGAGGAAGCTCGTTGGGACCCATGTCGTGGAGAACAAAATGTAGCACTTCCTCATATTCTGCTGGCAGAGGAATCGGGAGAAGGATAACGGGAGGAAAGGGAGGAGCCTCATGAATAGTTAGATTCCCCAGTGTTACGCTAAGTTTATCTTCATGATCGAGCCCTTTTATTCGTGTATATCATCTGCGGTTTCAGTCCTCTAGCAAGTTAAAGTGCTATCTGGCTATGTCCAGAAATGAGTAGAGGTTGTCCCTCGCAGATCTTCTCAAAGCTTGAACGACGATGGTGCGCTGTAATCATTAGTACGCCGCATCTGTTGATGTCCAGATTACCTTAAACATCACGACTCCATCTGGAGCCCCGACTAACCTTTACCATCTTCGTCACAGCCTGCATCATCTCCTCGCTCGCCGAGTTCGTTTCCGTCTCTGACAACTGCCACCAAACGCAAGGACGCGCAGGTGTCAGTACAGTCAGAGGTTACAACTCGTACCACTACAAGTAAGCCGTAGAGCCTAGAATTAGTAAGGAAGAAACAATCAGCGGAGTAGTCTTGCGGGTCACACGAACCTCGGGAAGATAAACCTGTGATTAAATAGAGGAGGACCATACTGAACGCGAGATTCTTCGTGGCTAAGACACGAGTCCGCAGCCACATAGCCAACGCCACCTACCACTGCATTGAAGGGTTCAGAATGGCCCAATTCGCCGGCAAGTTTACCAGATACTAATCTAGATTGTGTGTAGTCAATGGAACCCATCTATTGAATGGAGCTGCGTAAATACTCAAGGATTTCTGAAGAGCGTTCAAAAAGCGTACAACGATCTGACTCCCAGAAACCCCCTAAACGACGAGAGATTCGCGCCCAGGTCTTAGTTTGATATCACATTCGAACGGGAGGAGCTGACTGAAGTTTGAATAATGCAGTTAGTGCCGAGGAACAGGAATAATAAGTTGCAGACGCACGCCGCGGTGGGATGATTCCTAAATTTCAATTCCAAGTGAACATAATTTCCTGCTTCATCCTTCGGCGGGGTAATGTCGAAGGTGGCAAGAATTGACGAAGCGAGAACGAAGATTGCGTCATTGCTGAAATGGCGGCCAGGGCAAATCCTTCCGGTAAACGTTGAGTTAGGCGGGGAATAATCAGAAATGAGGCCCCTGGCTTACCGACGCCCATGCCCAAACGCAGCGTATTCCGAGTCTGGAACTGAGCGGTCTATCTTCCCATCTTTCAGATATCGCTCAGGAATGAATTCGAATGGGCGATCGAACACTTCGGGGTCATGCATTACTGCCCTATAGTACAATGAGGAATTTGAGCCCTTAGGCCGACAACGAAATCAGTAGAGGAGGCGTACCAGTTGTTTGGGAAGATCATGGTGCCCTTTGGAATAAAGTAGCCATCGTATTCGTCGTCCTCCACGCTCGCACGGGGAGCACCGAGGGGCGTGACAGAGTGCCATCGATTGATTTCCTTCACGACCGCATGGACATACGGAAGGCTCTCTCGGTCGCTGACGGTAGGTAAGCGATCTGAGCCAACAACAGAGTCGATCTCGGCTCGAGCCTTCCGTTGTACTTCAGGGTTGTTGGCCAGGGCAAGGATAAGACCAGAGCCCAAGTTGACCATTGACTGGGCCCCAGCTGCGAGATATTGTCAGCAGGGGTGGCCTCGACGACAAAATCTAACTCACCGAAATATGATTGTGCGCACACCTTGCGAGCATCAGTTTCGAGCTCGGGTCGATTGGGGTCGGTTTCAGGCGGCAATAAATGCTCGATGAAAGTCGAAGCCATGCTTGGATGGTCGCTTTTGCCATGAGCCTGAAAAGAAAGTCAGATGCGAAGCTTTCATCGGTGCAGATGGGACTCACAGAGTTTTTCTTTGCGGCATCAAAAGGTTCATGGAGAAGCTTGCGATTCATCTGCGCTACCTCCTGAAAATGCCTCCTGAAACCAGCACCTGGAAACCAGGCAGGAATATGCCTCAGAATCGGGAAGGTGTTGACTAAGTATTTCCCGGGCGTTCTGGCGGTTGCGAACGCGGTAAACGACGTCTCGGCCTCTCGAATTAGCGCTACGTTGTGCTTCTCACCAAGCCCGTACGCCATCCGCATAAGGATAGTGGCAAGGAACCTTACGTTTCAAATTCAGTATTTATTCCTTCGCAAGTTTGTGTCGCCGACGTACGAATGGAGATGCTTTAGAAAGTCATCGGGATGCGTTTTAAGCCTTCGTAACAGAATATTCCTTTCTTCATACATGACGGGGTGATATTGTCCGACAGCATGGCTGTTAACGTATTGGTGAAAGGCACGACGTTGGCGTCTCCACTCGAGGCCGTATTGCATGAAGACAAACATCCAGTCAAGATTCATCCTACGAAATGCAGATTTCAGTAACAAGATTATCGTTGACGTACTTCACCATTCACGTCACTCACATCTCTATCAAAAGGCCGGACGGTCGATTTGAATAATTTGCTGCCCTCTTCTCGAACAAATCCACAGCCCGTCGTCGAGAGCCGAGAATCAACATTCGTTGACCCATCACTTCCAGGTAGAGTATATCGCCTGAGGGTCATGAGCGATTGATATCGTTTACAAGAGTTGGAAACCCACCATACTCCTTGCAAAGTTCGTGGTACCCTTCCCAAGGTCGAGCTTTGGGGAGCTGTCGCAAGTTACCGAGAAGAGGAAGCCCCTTTGGACCAGGAGGAAGAGGGAGTCGACGTGGGTTGCGCTTCCGCCGAGAGACAACGCCTTTCACTGCCAAGGCAAGGGCCAGTCCACCGAGAACAAGGGTGAGCGCATTCCTCATGGTGGTAGAGAGCAGCCTGTACGACAGAAATCCGCAGGATCGCTGATATGTATTAGGGCGAGGAGCCTATAAATCTATCCGGAAAAGGGTAAGGAGCGAGTGCCCTATCTTGCCACGCCTTCATCACAGGGGCCAGACAGCCTGTTCCTTTACCCAGGTGCAGCGTGGCCTTGGATGGCATGAGCTGCCGTAACGAGACTGGCCTCGTGAATGATACCGCTTTCCGTTTTCAGTTTGCAATCTGCAGTAGGTTAGCGCCGCAGCCCCTGGAATATGCAGGTGCGGGAGACTCAGGTCCGAGCCTTAATGATAATTCCGAGTCCAATATCAGGCGAACAATTTGAGGGAGAAAGGATACTCGAAGGTCGTGGCCGGACGTCCATGACGAGCAGGCGCCCGGGGGTGTCCCGGTGATATCTAAGAAGTTGAGAACCAAATGACAGGGCCAGCGCCGCAAACAACGACAAGCCACCCGTATGAAAGCCCAGAGTGTGTCCCAACCTTGCCAGTGTGGGTATTGCATCGGGAACTTGGCACGTAGCTCGGAATTGACTCGAGACGGGCAATTAGCATTCCTGAAGTTGGATCAGCATCAGGCCTTCAACTCTCGGACATATGTCAGGACGGACCGAGATTAAAATATAGCCCCGTTCTGCTGTCAAAATTCTGAGCGGACAACGGCGTTTAGAGGTAGCCACTACATCTCAAACCGCGTTCAGTCATAAGGTCCTAGATACGGTCAAATCGATTGCTGAGCAAACCGGAATCCAGCTGCCGCTGCTATCGCAGCTTTCAGGGCTCATTCGCTCTCTTCCGAGAATCATGGGATGTGTCTCCTTGCATCACACCGTGAAGAGGGTGTCCGATGTGGTCAAGTTCGTACGGAGGCCCCGCTTTTCTCTGATGCAAAGTAGTTGCAGGTCAGGAGCTGGAAAACAACCAGAAGAAAAAAAAACCAGAGATTGAATACATAACTCACGTGTGTATGGACGGTGATATCGAAGGCTTACAATAAAGTTTGAACCATAATCAGAAGAATAGGCCACCTCTCGCCACTGTACGACGGTCACTGGCAGGGTTCCATCGTCATCGTGAGCGCCACGACAAACAATGCCATACTGACAGATGTCAGCGTCCCCGTGTTCAAGCAAAGCCAAACAGACTATCGGCAGACCTGCCGTTCCTATGATGACGTTTTCTTGGTCCCCTCTCCTACTGTGCAGCTATCATTTAGGAGCTGCTCGCAATATGGGCTGGCACTACCTGCCAATGTACCCAAGTCCCACCACGATCATAGGATGCATTCAAGGCGGAAAGCGCTGTCACTCGGTACCGTGCACACTGGGTACGTATCTCACGGCAATCCACCCAATTCAAGAACAANGGACCAGCAAGCCCAGGCGTCTGATCCTGGATAAGCTTGCCCTTGTCTTCCATTGCCTTTTCCCTCTTGTCTTGCTCACATCACTCTCCCTGCCGCGTGGCAGACAACAACAACGCTGTCATAGCGTCCTTGTGCCATATTTGGAGGTCTTCCCTATCTGGGTGGCGCATGGCTCTCTTTTTCTGTCGGTCCTTGTCTTTCCGTGGGCTCCACGCTGCACCATGCCGACCGACTCCCTTGATTAAGTACCACATCACCGGCCCATTGGTTGAGGATGATAGGTGCTGTCTCTCGATCTCTTCTCGAGATATCCGTCTGGGGGTTGCACGAGGCAAGTAGTGGCTTGATGCATCAGGGCCATCGGAATTCCTCGTCCTTTATGGCATTATGTTAAATATATCGATATCCCGTACTGGATAAACAAGCGCTGAGCATGTTACTCCAATGTCGATATTGCTTTCGATATAAGAGGTCATTGCTTGTTCTCGCACTTGCCAGCTTCCCCGTCCCGGGCTTCTGACGTCTCCTTCGCAACTCAAGGTCGTGGCCAGCTCAGGCTACCGCTTCCTTCTTTGCACTCTCCTTTCTTTTCCTATTCCTCTTCCTTGGTCTTCTGGTTTCCTTTCCTTTCCCTTTTTCTGCCCCTCTCCTGCTTCGTCCAACCTACTGTATCGATAGTCTCGCAATCACTGTATCATACCCGCCATGCCAAGTCTTCAATATGCCGTTCAACTCAAGGAAGAAGGAAATTTGCTATTCAAGCAGNAAAAACTATGACGCTGCTATCAGAAAGTTCTCCGAAGCGATTGCGTTGGATCCGCGGAATGCTGCGTTTTATGGGAATCGGGCCGCATGCTTCTACTTCCTCGGACGGTACGCAGTCTGTCTATCGTCAGTGCGAGCTGAACCTGACAAAAACTCTATGCAGATTTCACGATGTAATCACCGATAGCCAGACCGCCCTTCAGCTAAATCCTAGATATGCAAAAGCATGGCTACGAAAAGCAGACGCTCACGACGTACGACCACCAACCTCACCTACCCCGATCTTCGCTCTAACTCGTGTGGTTTAGGCACTAATGCAATACGCTGAAAGCATCGAATGCTACGCCCAAGCTCTCCCATTATCATCTTCATCCGAATACCCCGAACTGCAACAACGTATCCAAGCCGTCACCTCAAAAATCATGAACCCAGCTTCCATGAGCCTCCCCACTCTGCTTACGCTCGCCCGCGCCCACTCAATCCCCATCCCACACCAAGACCAAATGCACTCTCCTGCACAAACAGAGTCGCTACGCAAAGCCCTCTTCCGCCACCCGAAATGGGGATCGCATCCACGAGTACGGTTCATGCTCATTCCCGAAGACGAAGCGCACCCGATACGCAATTTCGAGCTGGAGAGGGTGCCTCTAGGAAAATTGGACGGGGACTTGAAGCGGGTGCTGGGCTCTGGGTGCAGGGAATACGTCGAAGAGCTCGTATGGTCAGACGACTGGGCAGAATACGTACGTAAACCTTCTTCATTTCATCTGTTCGAATTCTGACCCTGCGGTTCTAGGCTAGAGGTCGTCCAGTTGGTGTTGGGGTTGGTCGCATCTACACGACCTACGAATGCGTTATGGATCCCAGAGCCTCTTCGAGCGGACGCCCGGTCAACCGACGTGCCTGCCACCTACTTGGAAGGAATGACCTCTACGGTCATATCCTATTGAAAAAGACAAATCGCATCAAGATTGTCCCAGAACGCATTTTGGGGTCGTCATCGTCGACAGACGACGTTTCACGACCTTCGGATGAATTGGGCTGGGAAATCTTGACCGTGGACGAGCTGAGAAGTGACGAGTTCAAAAGTAAGAGAAGGGAATGGGGAAGGGTGGAGGAGTGGCATGTCAGAGACATGAGTCTGAGGAGCAGGGGTAGAACGTGATGACGGCCTTACGATTTACCATCTTGATTGGATTTGCCGGCTCTATCTGAATATTTCGACTTCTAACTTAATTTCTTTGACTGGGCTGCAGGATAGTTTCGGCCCTTTGTTTCATGTACGACTTGCTGTATTTTTAGTGCACATATTGGGATGAGTAACTTACTGTATCTATAGATTTCGCGATTTTACGGTTTTCCTGCAAACGACGCAAACTGACTGCAGTCCGTCTTCTAAGGCCGTCGCAGTCTGAGGGGTCCGTTGGTCGATGGTCGTGTGACGTTGGATGGGCAGGCGTCGCCATCAAGAGAAAGCAAAACCAAATACGACTGAGCGCTTGAAGGTCAAGGCAATAGTGGCAAATTCGGAAGAAGGTTATGATGAGTGCATTCTAAAGGCTATTATTGCAAGGAATTAGGTGCGTATGTATGTACGATAGACGCTAACACATGAGGAGCAAGCATCCAGCCTGAGGGCAGTGCCGACAAATCAGAGGGCAAGGTTAATCGGAGAGCAGCCGACGTTGATGAGGCCGTCTGAAAGGCAAATAAAATTTTCGTCAACACCAAACCGATTTGAGAGCGATAGAGGAGCTTACTGTATTGGTTGTCTTGGCAGCAAACTGTCTGGCTGGAGCTACAGATTCGAAGGCATTAGCTCACACGAAAAGCAAGGCAGTTAACTCGACGGAAGGCTTACCAGGATGCACCATTTCCAATCGCAGCAACGCCCAGAGGCGAGCAGTTGGCGGCGATCCCACCGGTAAGGCCGTCAATATCGAGGTTCAAGAGAGCGTAGATGGCCTTCCACGACTCGTCCTCCTTCTCGACTTCATGGTATGAGTTGCAGCAGTAAACCTCGCCTCCATTGCACTGGCTGACTTCGCCACCGTGGTGGCCTCCAGGAGTAGGCATGGCGGTGACAGCGAGGAAGACGGAGGAGACAGCAATGAGTGAGAAGACGCGAGCGAGCATGGTGATTAATGGAAAATGGAGTGAGTGTTGGGGTTGTGTAAGGACTGTGGTTGGCTTGAGTAGCTATTGAAAGGGCAAAGAACTGTTGTATTCTGAGATCCAGCTGGGGTTGAGTCTTTATAGAGTCAAGACCCTTCCCCAAGCATCTCGTAACAAATGAGCTGGCAGCAGCATTCGTACCGGTCGGCGGCGTTGCGCAGTCAACTTAGGCGGATTGTGGAGCGAACGAGCTGTGCGCTACGTCGTTGCCAGCCAATGCAAGGGCTAATTACACCGTCGCGTCTAAGCTAAAAGTAGATATCAAGAAGCTGGTTCTTCAATCTTTTTACGCGAATAATCTATTCCTCTGCCAGACGGTAGCGAGGTTATTCGGTTCAGCGGAGGTAATCTTTAGTGATGCCCAGCACAATCACTCGTCATCGCCGACCTCTTTGAAGCAAGAAGTCTCCGGCGATGAGCTCTGCGAGCGTAGACTCGCCGAGTTCGAAGGTCTTCGAACGAACGATTACTCTTCAAGAAACTCGAATCTATCGCAGCCTGCACCGCACACAAGCATGTCACAATGAAGCGACGGCAAACGCAAATAAGTTGCTCTGGGCGCCATCCAAGCAATTACGGGAAGCCGCACCCCAGCAACCTCCAGTTATTCTAAGCCATTTACAGCCGCCCCGAGCTCTCCGAAACAGCTGTAGGTTTGATACACGGGCGGCACTTCAGGGTGTTCTTGAGACCGGTTCTTCAGTGTAACCCAGTGGAGCACTCCACGAGGCAGTCTGGCCAAGCCTATACAACCATCGAAAGAAAGCAAAGAACCAAAAAGAAAAGACTGCGTTTGAAGAGTTCCGTATGTACAAAACATATCTTTTTTCGATGAAACAAGCAGATAAAGAAAGAGAGGCCAGTCTACATACAACGTATATTCGAATTCCATTGTCAGAAACATCTACTTTTCCTCAACAGGGATCCCCGCAAACTCATCCAACCCAAGCGCCAAATTTACGTTTTGCAAGCACTGCGTTGCAGCACCCTTCAACAGATTATCCAATCCACCCACAAGCACGACCCTCTTCCCGCCACTATGCACGCCCCACCCACCAACGCTCCACCCCTGCTTCCCTTCAATGTCCGCTAACATCGGCATGACACCACCCGTCCTCCCCAGGTCCTTGTTCTCCTTATCGTTGAGCGAAAAGACGTTGACAAGCTTCTCGCCCGCATACCGCGCAGAATAAATGTTATGCACGTCCTTCGCTGAGAGGCGTTTCGACAACGGGATGGAAGCGGTCATCAAGATCCCGCTAAACCACGGCGCGACCGTCGGGATGAACCCTACTCCCTCCTTGCCCCCACCACCAGAACCCTTCGCGAGCTTCGCCAAATGCCACCCGACCTCCCGCTCATGTATATGATCCGTCAAACTATACCCCAACACACCCCCTCCCAAGCTCTCCCCAGTCTTCTTGGGCGCGCTCCTCGGCCTCCCACCGGGCGTCTCAGGGTCGAGCGTAACAGTCCCCGCACCACTATACCCGCTCAGCCCAAAAATCGTCGGGGGCGCCTGAGGGTCCAACAGTCCCTCCTCAACGAGCGGCGCCAGGATCAGCTGTGCAGAGGTCGCATAACACCCAGGGTTCGACACCCTCGCCGCATCCCTAACACTCTGCCGCNCCATACAGCTCTGGCAAGCCGTACACCCACTCCTCCGTAACCGAAGTGAGTTCCGGAGAGGCGGAAGCCGCAAAGGGTGACTGAGGTGTGGTCTTGAACCTGTAATCCGCGCTCAGGTCGACAATGACGCCTCCTTTGCCGTTGTTGGCGCGGGTGGAGGGGCTGGCGCTGTTCCGGCCTTTCTCGATGGCGTCGACGTATCGCGCTGCGAGGCCGTTGGGCAGAGCCAAGACCCACGCATCAATCGCACCCGCCGCCTCCAGTTGCTCGATGTCTTCAGTTTGGAGGTCTTCGTAGATAACCTTTTGACCTGGATAGAGCGGATGTAGAAAAGACAGTGTGATTGATTTAATTAGTACATGCACACAACAAAGGTTCGAACGATAATGACGAGAAAAGAAAAGGATTTTGGTGGTTGACAGAAACAGAAGGTCCACAGAAAAATACATTGAATAATTCGAGAAAAAAAACACAAAGTTAAAGAGACCAATCACATACCCGCACGGTTCGTATACCCCTCCAACTCGAATCCCTTCAACGCCCTCGACGACACCTTGGTCAACTCCAAGTCCGGATGCTCGCCCAACAACTTCACCAACGCGCTCCCAGTRTACCCTCTRGCGCCRATCAACGCAACCCGCTTCGGTTGTTGCTCAGGTGCAGCAGCAGCAGTGGCATACCCACGCGCCTCACCCCTTCCATTGGCCAAAGAAGCCAATCCGGTAGACATGGTGGAAGAGGAAAGTCCACGTCTACCTACGCCAAAACCCTGCTGCTGGCTCCCAAAAGCCTTCCTCGCAAGGGTGCTGTAGTCCCTCTTTCCCGAAGGAACACTGGCGGCGGCGGCGGGGGCAGCACCGGCAGGCTTGGCACTAGGCCCAACAGGCAGATACACCCTCTCGATCCTCCCATTCTGTTCAAACGTCTTCACGGCCTCCTCGACCTCCTCGACCTTGCTGACGCCATACCAGAACAAGCTCCTCCCGTTCCTGGTGAAGCTCCCCTCGGCCCGCTCCCAGTGCCACTGCCTCGGCACGACCTCATCGTCCGCCCTCGCGGTCCAGAACAGCTTCTTATGGTCCTTCTTGATCTTGTCAAATACGTTGTCGATAACGTTGTTCAGCGCTCCCTGCCTCGACGCCAGCAGCTTGGTCATCACAGGGATCTCCCCAGGGGGGTGCGAGACGAGGGCCACGACGTCCAACGGCTCGTCCCCATAGACGGTGTACGGGCTCCTGCCGAGGTTGTTCAGGACCTCAGTGACGCTGGAATAGCCAGANGAGGACTTCGGGGTCGCGGTCGTGCACGACTTGGCGGAACCGGTCGGCGCCGATACCCGTGATGCTGTCGTGCTTGAACAGCTTATACCCGCGGCGGATGAGGGTGCCTGCACCCGAATCGGTGAAAAGCTCTTTTTGGAGGGAGTCGGCGCTGATCACGGCGACGGACGACGATCGAGGGAGGTGGTCCAGGAGTTCCTTGAACTCGCGGAGTTTGAGCTTGGTACCGTATTTGACCCAGGGTTCTTTCATGAGTTGGTCGTATTCCTACAATAAATTCAATGATATGAGCAATGGATCGAGAAAAGGAATTCGAGGAGCCGCACCTCGTCCAGGTTGATGACGTCGAGCTTTTCGCCGGTGACACCATGGAAGAGGCCGCCCTTGTCGTTCAGGAACACGATTTTCATCGGCTCCAACTCCTTGGCCAATTCTCCCGCAGCAATGTCGGCGTTGACGTTGAGAATCTGGCCTTCGTTGCTCTCAGCCAAACTGGTCAGAATGGGGAGGGCACCGGCACGGATAGACGCCTCGATTGGGCGTTTATCGATCTTCGTAATCTTTCCGACTAAACCGTACTTGTCCTTGTCGAGGTAGTCGGCGGAGAAGACCCCAGAAGTGATGGGGCGCGCACGGGTACCCAGCTTCTCGAGGGCAGCGACGAGTTTGAGATTCTCTTCCATGAAGACCCTGCGAGCGATCTGGAGGGTTTTGGCGTCTGGGAGTGCGAGTCAGAGATGCTCTACTGAGCTCTAAGAATCTGCAGGAACGCACCTGTGACCCGGATTCCATCGATATAGTCGGGAACCACACCCTCGTTCTCAATGATCTCGTTCAACTGGGGTCCAGCACCGTGGAGAATGACAGGGTAGAGGCCGACCCTGTACAGGAAGCTCAACGAGAGAGCGAGCTCGTCGAGGTCGGACAGAACAGCTCCTCCGACTTTGATAACAGCAAATTTAGCTGGTTGGGATGGGTGGGACGAGGACGAGAAGATTCGGAGGTGGCGTTCGACCTCCCGCTTGGTGCCAATCGAGTAAAGGAGTCGGGTGATAGTGTCCTGGTAATCGTCAGTATTGTACACTCTAGAAACGACTGAACTGAGCACACCCTGTCAGTTTGTGGGCTGCTCTGGATGTATCGCTTCTGAACGACACCAGGACGAGCTCGAGGACCCAACGAGCGAACGGCGAGCAAGCCAGAGCGACGCTGGCCAGCGACCATCCTCGCTGCTGGTATCTGCAGTCTAGTTGTAGCTTGCATGGTTGTCTAGTCTCTCTTGTTCAGCCCGATGTCTTCAACAGAAACGAGGGGATGAGAGTGGGGAGGAAAGCTAACGGAACGTGGAAAATTTGTATTCCCAAGGCCTCGGTCGGCCGGTGAAATACTCTTTCACACCCTTTCACATCTTCCAATTGCATTAACAGCTCACAGCAAACGCTCGTCGTTCATTGAGCGCTATTAACAGCTCAAGGGATTGTAGTCGTGGTCGTCGGAAGAATATCAGACGAGGGGGTTCTCAGTACCCCAGCCCACTCACCTCCCCAAGAACACAGCTTCTCGACTCTGGCCAGTGCACTGGCTTGCCGGTGGGGTGCTGTCAAGTGGCTCGCTTGGCGGTTTTCGGACGACCATGCAGAAAATCGGCCGTAGGCGTTGCCACATGAAATCTTATCAGATACGGTTACCGTGGGGGACATTGACATTGCGCCTATCAGATAGACTGCGTGGCTCTTCAAGTGAAATCATCAGGAACTCGACGTCGTCGACGCTCCGTCACCAAATCCCAATGATTGCAGCTTACCGTCGTCGTTCAAGGCAGCCTCGACACAGTTCTGAATGTAGCCAGATAGCACTCGAAATTGCTCGAGAACTTCGGAACCCGCAGATGAAATGCACGAATTAAAGGGTTCAAGTATGAAGATGGATAAGTTTAGCATAACACTTCGTGAGCCGAGGAATCCTGGAACTCTTCCCCTTTCTCTGTTTCTCCTTCTTCCAGTTCCTCCGGCGGCAGACCGCTGAGGAACTCGGACCAGTCCTTCTCCTGGTAGTTCTCCATGAAATAATTCTTAATGAGCTTCCTCCATTCGTTGTAGTAAGGTTTCAAAGCATCTGCCAATCCGGGTTCTTCGAGTTCATTCTGCACAGGCAGCGAAGGAAAACAGTCAGCCAACAACCTCGCGCATTGATAGGTGCTCAAGGAGATGGGCATACTTTCAATCGTTGCATAATGAAAAATAGCATCGCCGGCAACTCGATGTGATAGAGAGCAAAGTGCCATGTCTTTGATAACATTTGATCAAACTTTCTCCATCCATCGTTGTGGGCTAAAGCAAGAATTTGTTGATCGCTGAGTGTTTTGCCTTCGTCGGAATACAACGCGAGGGCGACCACCGGATTCTCCTGGGACAAAGTGCCGAAAGCTGCACGAGTGCTGCCTGAAGAATAAGTGGACACAGACATTGCAGATGTTTGTATTGACTCACTCGGCTCAAAGGAAACCTGGTTGATTACTTGCACCAGGGCCTCCGAAATGTACGCTTTAACCTGGGTTTCTGTGATGAACAAGTTCTTAGAACGAGTTTCGCTATCCAAGAATTCAGAGAAAGACCGGTGATAGAAATGCATTTCTATGAAGACTTGTGAGAACTTGGAGTCCTGATGAAATACGACGAGAGAGTGTAAGTCTGAAACAAGGACTTCATGGCCATTTCTTTCCAGGTTGAGGATCTCGTCGAACTCGTGGGCAGCCCACCTCCTGCCGCCCACACGATAGTCGTGATTGATATGATAAGCCCTGAGAAGAAGCAAAAAGTTTCGTCCTCGGTTCGTGTCGACAGCCTCATACGACTCTTTCGCGGCAGACAGGATGCCGGCGTAAAGGGCATCGAGAGCTGCGAATGGCATCGCTAACTGTCCTTTTTCCGGGGTCCAGTCAACCACCATCTGCAGCCTGTCGACCGGAGAACTTCGGCGCTCCGAGACATATTTCACAACCGTCGCCGCATACACGAACTGCCCGGACGCAGCTAAAACCAGCNTTTTCGANTGTCTTCCGCACTGGGCCATGACCGGGATTGTGCTCGAGTGTCGTGGCTTCGACTCCCGATGTCTTGAAGCCGCCTCCACAAGTAGCGACGTATGTCATCCGTCGCATCATACTTGTCGCTGAGCTGAATATGATACGCCAATGGGTGGAGGTAGCCCCGGGTCTTCGAGTTCAGCGCACTGCGAATGGCCCATTCCGGCCGACTGGCGATGAAAATGCGAAAAGGGAGGTCGTTATCGAGGAGACAATGTTTGATAGTGGAGAGTAATTCTGCTTGTCTTTCTTCGCCGGCACATTCGTCGAGGCCGTCGATAAGTATGGCGTGGGGGAACTTGCCAGCGTCGAAACCGGCATTCGCCTGAAGCTGCTTGAATGGGCGAACGACGAGAATGTCCATTTGAGTTTGGACGGTTCTAGTGAAGATGGGAGGATCTTTTTCGATAGCCTTTCTGATATAGTCCTGGAGCGTAGGATCGTGCTGTCCTAACTGAAATGCGATAGTCGGTATGATGTGGGTAACATTGTTTCGAGTGGGGTCTTGGGAAGATAAGAAGATTGCGCAGCCTAGGATCCCCGAGCGGGCGCAGCGTTCAGCGATCGTCTGCTGCAAGGCCGACTTGCCTGCTCCTGCAGCACCCGTCATGCAGAGCAACCGTTGAGGACCCTCTCGATCGCCGATCCAATCCATGATTTCGCTGATTACCTCGACGCGAGTATCTTCGTCGCATTTCGGAGGGTCGAATCTTGCTCCCGAATTATAGAAAGCATTTGGGGCCATGTTCTCTAGCAGCATCTTCCAACCTTTAGCGACAGATCGCGGAGGGTCAGTGAATTAATTTGGTCTAATAATATTGGATGCTTATACCATCTTGAGTATTCAAGGTGTGCACATGCTGGGACGAGTCTATTTGAATGTTTCCGCCGACGTTGAAGTGGTGAGCCCTCGACAGCATCGACATCGATGCTGATGGTCCCATGGATGACGGCACGTCCTCAGCGATCGCTTTGCTGTACCCTTGTTGAGGACCCACGACGGGCACATGAGATTCCGCTCTGGAAGATGTTGTGAGTCCTTTCGAGTTGTCTGACAAGGACGGGTCCTGGACAGGCGCCTGTAAATCTTGAGCGATAGGCTCGTCGTCTCGGCCATCTCGTGTATCGGACGACGAGAACAGGCGTTGAAGCCGGGATCTGAGTCGTCCTGTTTTCTTGGATTTCGAGCCCGAGGCCATCTTCGTCGCGTAGGGAAGAGCAAGAGCATGGTGAGGGTCCGGATGCCGTTGAGGTTGACGTGAGGCAACAATGTACCCACGCTCGGTCCCTCAGCACCGCTTTTCCCTGACGCCCATTAGACGCCCACATTGACCATGCCTTCAGTGGCCAGATAAAGCCTAGCAACCGGCGCGTTGGTGATTGTCCATCCCTGCACACCAAACCGGCATATTTTTTGGAGTGCCTTTCGCTCAAATGTATGTAGGTGGGGTGACCGTGATGGATCGGTCATCTAAGCTGCCCTCGCTCTCTTCACCATTCTCGAAATTGGCACTGGATTTCGAGTCCGAGAGATGGACGTGTATCAGAAGCCCAGAGGTAGTAGAGCGTCGAGATCTCCAGACGCTTCATCCCACAGCCGCAAGACAACGTCAAAGTTCTTAATTATATTCGTACTCCTGGTCTCCTACGCTTGGACGCATGGTGATGACGAAGGAGGTATATTCGAAATTCCTTCCCTTGATCCATTAGGTATCTCACTGCACCTGCAACTTCTCGAAATCATTGACCTCAGCTGGTTTTTCTCTCCACAGTATACAATGGTATGTTCGTTCGCGAAGAGGAGAATGCGCCGACGATTGCCTCAAAAGTCTGATAGTCAATTACGGTCCACCCCACTTGCTTGGTTGAATAGATCCATATTGTCGAAGAGCTAAAAAAGGACGGAGTATTGGTTGATATCACCTATCCAGAGCTTGACTGCACGCATCTCCTCGACATCTTTCAGTATTAAATTTAGTTTATTCCAAAGTAGTCATCTATTTACAAATCAATCTTCTAGCTCTATGTCACCCACAATACTACTGGACATTTTGTTTGCCCCTACTAAACCTCAGGCTCTATGACTTACTCAAAGTCGTACACTGTTTGTATTCTGTGATCACGAGTATATGGACACCTGTGCATCCTTGCGTATGGTGGCAGATGTCAAAGGCGGAAACGGACTCGACGAGTGGGGAGAAGATGAGAGCAGTGGCAAAGATGGTAATAGTCGGAGCCCTAGGTGCAGTTGTAGTGGTCAAGGTAAACTGGACAGAAATGGATTGCAGTTTACCGTGGTCTTTCAAGTGTTGAGAGGATTGCGACGGACAATCTCTACTAGTCCTGGACGTAGCCGAACAGGACTTCGACTTGCTGGGAGTCTGGACTCGCAAGTGAAGTGCACGAATAAGAGGGCTCGGTTATGAAGATGAAAGCGAACACTTAACGAGGTGGGGAGTACGAGTCCTTCTGGGGTTTTTCCCCTTCTTCCTGTTCTCGGTCTCAACGAGCTTCCTCCACCTGTCGCAGTAGACTTCAAAGCATCAGCCAATCCGAGTTTTGTGAGTTCGTTCGACACAGGCAGCGAAGGAGGACAGTTAGCAAGCGTCCTCGTATCCAAGAGGATGAGGTCACTTCAATTTTTTCGCAACAACAGATATCGTCGGCGGCACCCTGAGTCCCAGCTAGAACCACCAATTAGTGAAGTTTYCCCGATCCATCGTTGTGGATTGAGGCAAGAATTTGTTGACTACTGGATGTTTTGCCTTTGTTGGAATACCAGGGTGGTCGGTGCATAGCGGTCGAGCACATTTCTCGAAGTTGAACGAGTACTGCCTGAAGAACTTTGGGTGTTTATCGACTCACGAGGCTCTGGAGAAAGCCGATAGATTCCTTGCACAACAGATTTCGGCTAAGGGCCCGTTCGCTCATCCTCATAAACGGCATACTGGCTCATTCCAAAGTTGTTCGGAGCCTTCGTGACGCTGGAATAGCCATAGAGGACTTCTGGGTAGCGGTCGTGCACGACTTGGCGGAACCGGTCGGCGCCGATACCCGTGATACTGTCGTGTTTGAACAGCTTCTACCCGCGGCGAATGAGGGTGCCTGCACCCGAATCGGTGAAGAGCTCTTTTTGGAGGGAGTCGGCGCTGATCACGGCGACGGACGACGATCGAGGGAGGTGGTCCAGGAGTTCCTTGAACTCGCGGAGCTTGAGCTTGGTACCGTATTTGACCCACGGTTCTTTCATGAGTTGGTCGTATTCCTGCAATAGATAACATGAGCAATGAACTGAGGAAAGAGAGAGTTGAGCCGCACCTCGTCCAGGTTGCTGACATCCAGCTTTTCACCGGTAACACCATGAAAGAGGCCACCTTTGTCGTTCAGGAACACAATCTTCATCGGTTCCAGCTCCTTGACGAGCTGTCAGGCACCAATGTCGGCGTTGACGTTGAGAATCTGGCCTTCATTGCTCTCAGCCAAACTGGTCAGAATGGGGAGAGCACCGGCACGGATAGACGCCTCGATGGGGCGTTTATCGATCTTGGTAATCTTTCCGACTAAACCGTACTTGTCCTTGTCGAGGTAATCGGCGGAGAAGACCCCAGAGGTGATGGGGCGCGCACGGGTACCCAGCTTCTCGAGGGCAGCGACGAGTTTGAGATTCTCTCCCATGAAGACCCTGCGAGCGATCTGGAGAGTTTTGGCGTCTGGGAGTGCGAGTCAGAGATGCTCTACTGAGCTCTAAGAATCTGCAGGATCTTTCTTGGCATCATCCGCTCTCCAGCTAACAGTAATGGCAGTGGCAATATCGACCTCACCCGTATCTTCCCCTTCTTGGGCAGCACCCAGCTCGAGGTTTTGTCGGTCGTTGTTTCGTTACTGCTCCTTGCAGGACATATTGCCAT
>JANBPK010000891.1:14669-54154 GCA_027579435.1 Candolleomyces eurysporus | reverse complement strand
AGCTATAGATCGCCATGGGAATGTTTGTGCTCTGAGTTGCCGTCAAATGGCCCGTTGCCTCGAGCAATAATGATCAACTATTTCTTGGATGACGGCAAAGCGATCAATCTATGTAAAACATATTCCGTTCAACCCTACACGCACTGCACCCTCGACCTCTCATCCGAAATATTGGGTCGGGCACGAGACTCGTTCCCCGAGACTTTAACGTAATACTCTGCAGCGCCAGACTTGCTACTATACACAACCTGAAGCTCGAGATTTCAAGTTTGCCGTGAGGGAAAGGGATACTTCAATGGGCCTTGAGTCGTGAATAGGCGCGTCCACAGCCACAATTTCCAGGTGATTTCGTTCGAGCTGATCTCGTGAACCGAACTCGGGAGTAGGTTGAAATCATTTTCGTTTCGCTTAACTTCACATCCGGGATTTTTGACACCGGATGATGTTGTACGCACGATCTCTTTCCTGTTGGTACAAACGATGGCGATATGAGACCCGAGGCCAAACACTAGATTGTGACATCCAGACTGTCTTACCGTCGGCTTGAACCAAGTTAAAGTCGTCGAATAGCCCTTGAGCCTAAGAAACCAATGCCAAGACGTTTCTCGAGTCTCTGCGCCCCGCTGGGACCGGTCCCGGTAAAACGCATGCAGCTGCCAAGTTCCCAGCATATCTCACGGTGGAAAGGAAGTCGTAGTGAGAATTCAAACCTCTCAACCCCTGAAAAATGAAGATGGTTCATACAATATGTTATTAATATACAAGCAGAAACGCGACCTGGGGTGCGTTGTACGAAGGGAAGACTGTCCAGAGGAGTTCGACCGTGTTTGTCGAATTATCGAGGAAGAGGCTGTGTCTTGCGCCAAGGCTTATTTTGTGGCGCGTGAAGCGGGCTCCGTTGATGTGACGCCCGACAACTTGGCTTTTCCTTGTACGATATATGAATTGACTGTCTTGGAGGTCAAATGTGTCGCGTTTTGCCTCTTGGAAATACCTTCGATTTCCAGGCTTTGACTCGCTGCGCCGTAACTGGGTACATTAATTGTGCCACTTCAGAATGGTCCACAACTTCGAAAGGAGGTTGAGGCTGAGATGATGCGTGATCATAACCACTTTGAGATGAGATCATTGCGTTCACATCGTACCTGACTTGACCAGGGACTCGGATAATATGTCACGATCGAACCTCCCACTCGACTCGGTGTACTCGGTGATTTCTGTCACCAGGGAATTTGGGCGTTGAATGGATGGAGCATCCTCAAAAGCTTTGGCTACAACTCTTTTAGGGAAGAGCCCAACGGTCCCAGTGGGACTCGAGAACGTCTTGGCATTGGGTTCGTAGGGTCAACGGCTGTTCGACAACTTTAACTTGGTTCAAGCCCACGGTAAGACAGCCTGGGTGTCACAACCTAATGTTTGGCCTCTTATCTCATGTTGCCATCGTTTGCATGGACAGGAGAGAGATCAAACGTACAACATCGTCCGGTGTCATTGGGCTTGGCAAAATCCCAAAGGTGAAGCTACACGGCTCATTTAAGCAAAAATGAAAATGATTTCAACCGACTCCCGAGCCCGGTTCACGAGATCAGGTCGAAATCAGCTCGAAATCGTGGCTGTATCCCTTTCCCTCAGGGCAAACTTGAAATCTCAAGTGTCAGGTTGTGTATAGTAGCAAGTCTCGCGCTGCGGAGTACGTTTTTAAGTCTCGGCGACTGAGTCTCATGCCCAACCCAATATTTCGGCTTAGTGCAGTGTGTTAGTTAGGGTCGAACTGAATATGTTTTGCATAGATTGATCGCCTTTCCGTCATTCGAGGTGAAGTTGATTGATCATCATTGCTCGAGGCGACGGACCACACTCGAACCAGCCATTTGACGGCAACTCATAGCATAAACCATCTTTTTTTGTTGGTCATTAGTTCATTGCGAGACGCTTTGAACAAATCATTGTTTGATCCCCCGGCGTCCTGCCAAAACGAGCGCTAGAATTGTTAAGTCACTGTGATAGAACGTTGCCGAAGGGTATGAGGGAGATCAATAAGCTGTTTGAGGGTCCTAACCACTCATACAGAAAGCCCATTTTCACGGAAAAAAAAGTAAAACAAAGAGATATACGGCCACTGATGATCAGAAAGGCATCCTACTTAAACGGTGGACGGGTTGGAGGTAGAAGCCCCAGTGCTCGGCCACTTACCACTAAAGGTTCTCTACCTCTCCTACTGAACGAAGGGCTGGTCCCAGTTGTTCAAAGTTTTCTGCTACATCTACGCATATACTCTCTCTTTACACTCCATAATCCTTGCAACCCACCCTCTTTGTGCTTACAATGATCGCCGCCCGACTCCTCCCAATTGCAGTCGCTGTCGTTCTCAGCTTGCACGCAAGACTTACTCTCGCTCTCCCTGTCGACAATGAGGTCTGTTTTACGACATGCCAAATTCCTTGATATCGTCGTTAACCACGCTATTATATTTAGGACTTGTCCCTTCGCTCCGTGTCTGTAGCCAACGACGATGCGTCTTCATTAGCGCTTCGTGAGCCATCCGAAGAGGTGAGTGGGCACAAACACTCGTTTTTGGTTACTTGCGCCGATTTGTCTAACCAACTGAACAACGTGACACTCTTGTTTAAATTATGTAGGACGAACTGCTCGACCTTGTCCAACGCACGCCACAGGCTAAGGGTCTACTTGATTTGATCAATAGGCTACCTGGTATTAATACTAGGCCTCCACCTGGCCCGGTAAGACCGGGGATTAATAGACCTCCTGGCCCGACGAGCCCGGTGGCCAGGCCCTACCCAGGTGGTTTGGGGGGCCCGGGGGTGATTGGCCGACCTGGTTTGGCGCCACCAAAGGGAAGGCGCAGCCTTGACGAGGTATGCCAAAGCCACTTTCGCGCAGTCTGCACAAGAACTAACTGAACGACCTGGCATCCTTGATGAAATATGTAGGATGAGCTGCTTGATCTTGTCGAGCGCATGCCTCAGGGACGTCCACCCCGCCCGGTCGGACCCCGTCCGATGCCCCCCACAGTGAATCCCCGTCCGGCTCCMCGACCTCTTCCTCCTATGCCTCGACCTGTKGTCCCYMGACCTGTCCGACCTCTTCCTCCTATGCCTCCTATGCCTCGACCCGTTGCCCCTCGGCCTGTCCGACCTCTTCCTCCTATGCCTCAACCTGCTACCCCCCGACCTCTTCCTAGGCCGCCGAAGACGAGGCGCAGCTTTGATGAGGTACGACAAAGACATTTTTTTCGCGCATTTTGCCCAACTCACCATCTCACTTTGATAGATTGAGGAACTGGCCATTCGAACCATCGAGGACGAGGTGAGTAGCATACTTGCACATTTCGAACGATAAAATACTTACTTATATGCCTAGATCATGGAGGAGCTCCTTCACCGTGGGTACTACGATGACATGGATTTGGATTAGATTATTTAGATAGTAGTCTGTCGCTCTATACACGCTCTCCGATTGCGACTGTATAACGCAGATCGATGTATTGGTTGACAATTATATGCAGTAGTCCTGTTCCCTACTGAGGTTATTGACAAGTTAGATTCTCAAGGTATGGGCTTTGAGAGTTGAGGTCCTTTGCTTTGCGAGGGCAGCGACGCCTTTGACACGACTGTAATTAAAGTTACTTGAGTTAGTAACTTTCTCTAACTTTCCGCCTGCAAGTTCGGGTCTCTAACGTGGTTACAATTGGTCGTTTTCCACGCAACCGGCCAAGTGAATGTGTCGCCGGTGTTGGTGAAATATATTGGTAATGCTGTCTCGTGGAGAGTTTGTAGCTATGGCAAGATTTGTGCTTGTCGACCCTTATTACATTTGAGGAGGCAAAGAAGATCCTTGCCTCCGTTGATCTGGCTAGTTCTTGTGGTGCTGTCACTCAAACGTTAACTCACACAAATTTTATGCAGATATACGGTGTGATCACTCAAAGAGTCTATCTCAAGCATTGAATGGAGCGTTGAGGAATGAGAGGTTGCTGTTTTCTAGTCAAATCTTCCCTTTGCAAGGTTCTCTGTGACTAACTGCTGGAAACATAAAACCAAGCTTTCCGGTCGCCAGACTTTGTCCTGAGTGCGTTGAGGAGCCGGTAACAGCGACCTAGAGCTGCCTGGTGAGGATGAGCTGGGACTCCGTGCTGAAGATTCTGACTTTGGCTTTCGGTGAGGTGGACCATCGCCTTCATCGAAGAGAACACTGACACGATGCAAAAATTGCCCAAAGGGCTTGAACATAATCGTGCGAGCACAAGTTGCGAGAGGCACAAAAATATTTGCAGTGCGAAGAGACGGAGAGATTCAAGACAATTGTGTGGCGGCCGAATGGTGGATCCGCCTCAGGTTGAAACGGTCAAAGCATATGGCGGGAGAACCATTCAGCGTCGGCTTTCCAAACGCGGTTGACAACAAGGAGCACGTTTTTCCGAGTATGCACTACACAGTTCCTGTGGAGCACACCCTGAGATAATGTGAGTTGCTTCAGCGCACAAGCTGGGACCCACCTAACGCGCCCATTTGGCGACAAGAGAACACACAGCTCAAGTTTACTTATTCTAACTTGTATGTAACTTGATCCTAGCTCAAGTTAATATGCTCTAACTTGGTCTAACTTGAATGTTAACGTGAAGCGAACATGTTGAGGAAAGATTTACTTACGCTGAAAAAGTCAGAAAAAGTTAAATTAGTATGGGAACAAGTTATGTGCACAAGTAACTTTGTTAACCACCCTTTGACACTGCCAAATAGCGTCAAGCAACGCGCCCCTATTTGGATGACATGATGCGCGTCTAGCAAACGACAGTTACGACAGCCACCTTGGACGCGTCTCGTCCATCCTCTCCTCTTTTTCCAGGTGGAAAACGCGCGATTTACTCGAGTAATTTTCATTTTATTTTCTTTGAGCTTGTATCTCTCACGAAAGAATACTAGGTTCAACACGATGTCCAGCGAATTGGGTAGCGGCGGCRACCTTGGAATACCGGGTTTCAATTGGCGTTCTTTCGTGAAGAACTGCAGGACCTGCGGAGAAAAGAATGTGTCTGGCCGATACGTCAACTGCCGCAAGTGTAGGCAAACCAATAAAGCCAAGGAAGACGAGAAGAAGTGGCGAAAACTTCAGCTCCAGCTCGCCCTTGCTCGGACCTTGGCTGACGGATCCGGGGACGAAAATGCTACCTTCATGAAGCCGGCTCAGCCTTTCGTAGGCAGTGATGACGCGATTGGCGGTGGAGAGAGGATGGCGTTGTCAGGTGCCGGTGCCAACATCCCCAGAAAGCCAAAGACGACCAAGGCCAAAGCCAAGCCAAAGGTNGCCGGTTCCTCTGCGGGATCTGGGANGGGACGGAGAAGGAATTGGCTGTACTGATGATGAAGCGATATGTGAAGCATCAGGCGCGTCAACGGGGTATCACGTCCTCTCCTCAGGCTGCCACGGTGCGTCGATGCTACTCGACTCTATCCTCTGTGTCCGTCCAGGCTCATCGTTTTTCGTCGTCGCGCCAGGACCCGAAGCTGGGTAGGGAATATCAGACTGCCACTGCGCTTTACGGCGGCATTCGAAGCAAGTGCAATGCCTCTAGGAAGATTCAGTTCCGCGGTTTTCACACCATCATCCCGACGCCTGAGATTGACCAAAAGAAGAGGCTGGACTTGGTCATCCTCGATAGCCGACAGATTGCTAGGGTCCCATTCGAGTACGTCTCCCCCTCTCTCGTCCCCTCCCCGCTCCTACTCTTATTCCATATTCTATGAAGTATGCTGACGTCTCCATTCATCACAGTCAGCACGCGCCGATCTCTAGGCAGAAAACGAAAGACGACTCCATGTACAACGCCACCTTCAAATGTGCTTGCAGCACCTTTGATCCTATGTTCCAGCCCAAGGGTGCTTACGAGGTGCTCCAGTGGCAGAGGCAAAGGCGAAAAGCAGAGACCAATGGCGAGAGGGGCGAGTGTCATGGGACCGTCAAGATTGTGGTCGAGCGGGACACTACGAGTCATCCCTTCGGAATCGAGGGTCAGAGGATCTCGGTTGCGATTGAGCATCCTGGTCCGGAGGCGAGACCTGTCTAGGCGTGTCCCTCCCCCTCCTGTGTACTTCTTGAGAGCCGTCGTTGCTCGATCGTTCCCCTTTTTTTCGATGATGTTGTCATCATCATACTTGTATTCTCGTTCATCCGCGATGCTCTATTCTTTCACTTTACCCCTCTAACCTGTCCACACATTCACCCCCACACGCTTATCATTATCCTCTTCGTCTTCTCTACATTTCACTCCCGTCTAAATAACACTATTCTTACTACTACTCTTCTTGATTGATATTATTGTACATAGCCATTACTTTTACACTCGTTTCAGTCGTACTTTTACAATTAGGTACTCCGACGTAATTCATTTTACCCACTTGGTCAATTGTTGATTCATCGCCGTTCCTCGTCACTAAACTTGGGCTCGATTGATTGAAATTTAATATGGGTCTCGCAGGATTGGCGGCGCTTGGCCCACAACGCGAATCTTTCCATGTATTCCCCAGCCCGTTTGCTAGACGCACGCATCATGTCTGAGAATCTAACTTATCGATAACCTCAGTAGGGAAAGCAACTACTGCATATTATCATCAATCAGTACATCGATCTGCATTATGCAGTCGCAATCGGATAGTGTGTATAGAGCGACAGACTACTATCTAATCCAAATCCATGTCATCGTAGTACCCACGGTGAAGGAGCTCCTCGATGATCTAGGTATAAGTAAGTATTTTACCATTTGAACTGGGCAAGTATGCTACTCACCTCGTCCTCGATGGTTCGAATGGCCAGTTCCTCAATCTATTGAAGTGGTTTGGTTAGTTCTTGGGCAAATGCGCGAAAAAAAATGTCTTTGTCGTACCTCGTCAAAGCTGCGCCTCGTCTTCGGCGGCCTAGGAAGAGGTCGGGGGGTAGCAGGTTGAGGCATCGGAGGAAGAGGTCGGACAGGTCGAGGGGCAACAGGTCGAGGCATAGGAGGAAGAGGTCGGACAGGTCGAGGGAGAGGCGGAAGAGGTCTGGGGACCACAGGTCNGAGGCATAGGAGGAAGAGGTCGTGGAGCCGGACGGGGATTCACTGTNGGGGGGCATCGGACGGGGTCCGACCGGGCGGGGGTGGACGTCCCTGAGGCATGCGCTCGACAAGATCGAGCAGCTCATCCTACATATTTCATCAAGGATGCCAGGTCGTTCAGTTAGTTCCTGTGCAGATTCCGCGAAAGTTGCTTTGGCATACCTCGTCAAGGCTGCGCCTTCCCCTTGGTGGGGCCAAAGGTCGGCCAATCACCCCTGGGTTCCCCACCCAAGGGGGCAAGTTGGCCGGGCTAGGAGGCCTACCAGTCCCCGGTCTTACAGGTGGAGGTTTATTAATACCAGGTAGCCTATTGATCAAATCAAGTAGACCCTTAGCCTGTGGCGTCCGTTGGACAAGGTCGAGCAGTTCGTCCTACGTATTTAAAACAGTGTCAAGTTGTCCAATTAGTTAGACAAATCGGCGGAAGTAAGCAAAAACGAGTGTTTGTGCCCACTCACCTCTTCGGATGGCTCACGAAGCGTTAATGTAGACGCATCGTCGTTGGCTACAGACACTGAGCGAAGGGACAAGTCCTGAATATCCTAGCGTGGTTAACGGCGATGTCAAGGAATTCGGTATGTCATGAAGCAGACCTCATTGTTGACAGGGAAAGCGAGAGTAAATCTTGCGTGCAAGCTGAGAACGACAGCGACAGCAATTGGGAGGAGTCGGGCGGCGATCATTGTAAGCACAACGAGGGCGGGTTGCAAGGATTATAGTGTAAAGAGCGAGTATATGGCAGAAGACTTTGAACAACTGGGACCAGCCCTTCGTTCAGTGGGAGAAGTAGAGAAGATTCAGTGGTAAGTGGCCAAGCACTGGGGCTTCTATCTCCACCCTGTCCACCTTTTATGTAGAATACCTTTCTGATTATCAGTGGCCGTATATCTCTTTGTTTGATTTTTTTTTCCCGTAAAAATGGGAATTCTGTATTGGTGGTCAGGACCCTCAACAAGCTTATTGATCTCCCTCATACCCTTCGGCAACGTTTTATCAGAGTGACTTGACAATTCCGGCGCTCGTTTTGGCAGGACGCCCGGAGATCGAACAATGATTTGTTCAAAGCGTGAATTAGTGACTAACAAAAAAGATCGATAGCACAGCTATAGATCGCCATGGGAATGTTTGTGCTCTGAGTTGCCGTCAAATGGCCCGTTGCCTCGAGCAATAATGATCAACTATTTCTTGGATGACGGCAAAGCGATCAATCTATGTAAAACATATTCCGTTCAACCCTACACGCACTGCACCCTCGACCTCTCATCCGAAATATTGGGTCGGGCACGAGACTCGTTCCCCGAGACTTTAACGTAATACTCTGCAGCGCCAGACTTGCTACTATACACAACCTGAAGCTCGAGATTTCAAGTTTGCCGTGAGGGAAAGGGATACTTCAATGGGCCTTGAGTCGTGAATAGGCGCGTCCACAGCCACAATTTCCAGGTAATTTCGAGCTGATCTCGTGAACCGAACTCGGGAGTAGGTTGAAATCATTTTCGTTTCGCTTAACTTCACATCCGGGATTTTTGACACCGAATGATGTTGTACGTATGATCTCTTTCCTGTTGGTACAAGCAATGGCGATATGAGACCCGAGGCCAAACACTAGATTGTGACATCCAGACTGTCTTACCGTCGGCTTGAACCAAGTTGAAGTCGTCGAATAGCCCTTGAGCCTAAGAACCCAATGCCAAGACGTTTCTCGAGTCTCTGCGCCCCGCTGGGACCGGTCCCGGTAAACCGCATCTTTCAGCTGCCAAGTTCCCAGCATATCTCACGGTGGAAAGGAAGTCGTAGTGAGAATTCAAACCTCTCAACCCCCAAAAAATGAAGATGGTTCATACAATATGCTATTAATATCCAAGCAGAAACGCGACCTGGGTTGCGTTGTGCGAAGGGAAGACTGTCCGGAGGAGTTCGACCGTGTTTGTCGAATTATCGAGGAAGAGGCTGTGTCTTGCGCCAAGGCTTATTTTGTGGCGCGTCTCGAAAGCCGAGATAAGCTTGTCGTGAAGCGGGCTACGTTGATGTGACGCCCGACAACTTGGCTTTTCCTTGTACGATATATGAATTGACTGTCTTGGAGGTCAAATGTGTCGCGTTTTGCCTCTTGGAAATACCTTCGATTTCCAGGCTTTGACTCGCTCTCGCTCTCGCTGCGTCGTAACTGGGTACATTAATTGTGCCACTTCAGAATGGTCCACAACTTCGAAAGGAGGTTGAGGCTGAGATGATGCGTGATCATAACCACTGTGAGATGAGATCATTGCGTTCACATCGTGCCTGACTTGACCAGGGACTCGGATAATGTGTCACGATCGAACCTCCCACTCGACTCGGTGTACTCGGTGATTTCTGTCACCAGGGAATTTGGGCATTGAATGGATGGAGCATCCTCGAAAGCTTTGGCTACAACTCTTTTAGGGAAGAGCCCAACGGTCCCAGTGGGACTCGAGAACGTCTTGGCATTGGGTTCGTAGGGTCAACGGCTGTTCGACAACTTTAACTTGGTTCAAGCCCACGGTAAGACAGCCTGGGTGTCACAACCTAAGGTTTGGCCTCTTATCTCATGTTGCCATCGTTTGCATGGACAGGAAAGAGATCATACGTGCAACATCGTCCGGTGTCATTGGGCTTGGCAAATCCCGAAGGTGAAGCTACACGGCTCATTCAAGCAAAAACGAAAATGATTTCAACCTACTCCCGAGCCCGGTTCACGAGATCAGGTCGAAATCAGCTCGAAATCGTGGCTGTATCCTTTCCCTCACGGCAAACTTGAAATCTCGAGCTTCAGGTTGTGCATAGCAGCAAGTCTGGCGCTGCGGAGTACGTTTTTAAAGTCTCGGCGACTGAGTCTCATGCCCAACCCAATATTTCGGCTGAGAGGTCGAGGGTGCAGTGTGTTAGTTAGGGTCGAACTGAATATGTTTTGCATAGATTGATCGCCTTTCCGTCATTCGAGATGAAGTTGATTGATCATCATTGCTCGAGGCGACGGACCATACTCGAACCAGCCATTTGACGGCAACTCATAGCACAAACATTCCCATGGCGATCTATAGCTATGTGCTATCCATCTTTTTTGTTAGTCATTAATTCATCGCGAGACGCTTTGAACAAATCATTGTTCAATCCCCGAGCGTCCTGCCCAAACGAGCGCCGGAATTGTTAAGTCACTGTGATAGAACGTTGCCGAAGGGTATGGGGGAGATCAATAAGCTGGTTGAGGGTCCTGACCACTCATACAGAATTCCCATTTTCACGGNAAAAAAAAGTACAACAAAGAGATATACGGCCACTGATGATCAGAAAGGCATCCTACTTAAAAAGTGGACGGGTTGGAGGTAGAAGCCCCAGTGCTCGGCCACTTACCACTAAAGGTTCTCTACCTCTCCTACTGAACGAAGGGCTGGTCCCAGTTGTTCAAAGTTTTCTGCTACATCTACGCATATACTCTCTCTTTACACTCTATAATCCTTGCAACCCGCCCTCGTTGTGCTTACAATGATCGCCGCCCGACTCCTCCCAATTGCTGTCGCTGTCGTTCTCAGCTTGCACGCAAGACTTACTCTCGCTCTCCCTGTCGACAATGAGGTCTGTTTTACGACATACCAAATTCCTTGATATCGTCGTTAACCACGCTATTATATTCAGGACTTGTCCCTTCGCTCCGTGTCTGTAGCCAACGACGATGCGTCTACATTAGCGCTTCGTGAGCCATCCGAAGAGGTGAGTGGGCACAAACACTCGTTTTTGGTTACTTGCGCCGATTTGTCTAACCAACTGAACAACGTGACACTCTTGTTTAAATTATGTAGGACGAACTGCTCGACCTTGTCCAACGCACGCCACAGGCTAAGGGTCTACTTGATTTGATCAATAGGCTACCTGGTATTAATACTAGGCCTCCACCTGGCCCGGTAAGACCGGGGATTAATAGACCTCCTGGCCCGACGAGCCCGGTGGCCAGGCCCTACCCAGGTGGTTTGGGGGGCCCGGGGGTGATTGGCCGACCTGGTTTGGCGCCACCAAAGGGAAGGCGCAGCCTTGACGAGGTATGCCAAAGCCACTTTCGCGCAGTCTGCACAAGAACTAACTGAACGACCTGGCATCCTTGATGAAATATGTAGGATGAGCTGCTTGATCTTGTCGAGCGCATGCCTCAGGGACGTCCACCCCGCCCGGTCGGACCCCGTCCGATGCCCCCCACRGTGAATCCCCGTCCGGCTCCACGACCTCTTCCTCCTATGCCTCGACCTGTCCCCAGACCTCTTCCGCCTCTCCCTCGACCTGTCCGACCTCTCCCTCCTATGCCTCGACCTGTTGCCCCTCGACCTGTCCGACCTCTTCCTCCTATGCCTCAGCCTGCTATCCCCCGACCTCTTCCTAGGCCGCCGAAGACGAGGCGCAGCTTTGACGAGGTACGGCAAAGACATTTTTCGCGCATTTTGCCCAAGAACTCACCATCTCACTTTGATAGATTGAGGAACTGGCCATTCGAACCATCGAGGACGAGGTGAGTAGCATACTTGCCCAGTTCAAACGGTAAAATACTTACTTATACCTAGATCATCGAGGAGCTCCTTCACCGTGGGTACTACGATGACATGGATTTGGATTAGATAGTAGTCTGTCGCTCTATACACACTATCCGATTGCGACTGCATAATGCAGATCGATGTACTGATTGATGATAATATGTAGTAGTTGTGTTCCCTACTGAGGTTATCGATAAGTTAGATTCTCAGACATGATGCGTGCGTCTAGCTAACGGGCTGGGGAATCCATGGAAAGATTCGCGTTGTGAGTCAAGCGCCGCCAATCCTGCGGGACCCATATTGAATTTCAATCAATCGAGCCCAAGTTTAGTGACCAGTAACGGCGGTGAATCAACAATTGACCAAGTGGATAGAATGAATTACGTCGGAGTACCTAATTGTAAAAGTACGACGGAAACGAGGGTAAAAGTAATGGCTATGTACAATAATATCAATCAAGAAGAGTAGTAGTAACAATAGTGTTATTTAGACGGGAGTGAAATGTAGAGAAGACGAAGAGGATAATGATAAGTGTGTGGGGGTGAATGTGTGGACAGGTTAGAGGGGTAAACTGAAGGAATAGAGCATCGCGGATGAACGAGAATACAAGTATGATGATGACGACATCATCAAAAAAAGGGAACGATCGAGCAACGACGGCTCTCAAGAAGTACACAGGAGGGGGAGGGACACGCCTAGACAGGTCTCGCCTCCGGACCAGGATGCTCAATCGCAACGGAGATCCTCTGACCCTCGATTCCGAAGGGATGACTCGTAGTGTCCCGCTCGACCACAATCTTGACGGTCCCATGACACTCGCCCCTCTCGCCATTGGTCTCTGCTTTTCGCCTTTGCCTCTGCCACTGGAGCGCCTCGTAAGCACCCTTGGGCTGGAACATAGGATCAAAGGTGCTGCAAGCGCATTTGAAGGTGGCGTTGTACATGGAGTCGTCTTTCGTTTTCTGCCTAGAGATCGGTGCGTGCTGACTGTGATGAATGGAGACGTCAGCATACTTCATAGAATATGGAATAAGAGTAGGAGCGGGGAGGGGACGAGACGTACTCGAATGGGACCCTAGCAATCTGTCGGCTATCGAGGATGACCAAGTCCAGCCTCTTCTTTTGGTCAATCTCAGGCGTCGGGATGATGGTGTGAAAACCGCAGAACTGAATCTTCCTAGAGGCATTGCACTTGCTTCGAATGCCGCCGTAAAGCGCAGTGGCAGTCTGATATTCCCTACCCAGCTTCGGGTCCTGGCGCGACGACGGAAAACGATGAGCCTAGGACGGAGACAGAGGATAGAATCGACGCACCGTGGCAGCCTGAGGAGAGGACGTGATACCCCGTTGACGCGCCTGATGCTTCACATATCGCTTCATCATCAGTACAGCCAGCTCCTTCTCCGTCCCTCCCAGATCCCGCAGAGGAACCGGCACCTTTGGCTTGGCTTTGGCCTTGGTCGTCTTTGGCTTCCTGGGGATGTTGGCACCGGCACCTGACAACGCCATCCTCTCTCCACCACCAATCGCGTCATCACTGCCTACGAAAGGCTGAGCCGGCTTCGTGAAGGTAGCATTTTCGTCCCCGGATCCGTCAGCCAAGGTCCGAGCAAGGGCGAGCTGGAGCTGAAGTTTTCGCCGCTTCTTCTCGTCTTCCTTGGCTTTATTGATTTGCCTACACTTGCGGCAGTTGACGTATCGGCCAGACACATTCTTTTCTCCGCAGGTCCGGCAGTTCTTCACGAAAGAACGCCAATTGAAACCCGGTATTCCAACGTCGCCGCCGCTACCCAATTCGCTGGACATCGTGTTGAACCTAGTATTCTTTCGTGAAAGATACAAGCTCAAAGAAAAGAAAATAAAAAATTACTCGAGTAAATCGCGCGTTTTCCACCTGGAAAAAGAGGAGAGGATGGACGAGACGCGTCCAAGGTGGCTGTCGTGCTAGACGCGCATCATGTCATCCGAATAGGTGCGCGTTGATTGACGCTATTTGGCAGCGTCAACTAGAACGGCATCGCTGCCGACTCACAAAACAAAGCACCTCTGCCGACTCGCAAAACAAATCACAAAACAAAGTACCTCACCTGTGAAGGCCCACAAAGACCAGCCGTTCGTTTCACCCTGAGAATCTGACTTATCGATGACCTCCGTAGGAAACGCAACTACTGCATATTCTCATTAATCAGTACATCGACCTGCATCATGCACAGGTACACGCAGTCTCAGTCGCAATTGGATAGCGTGTATAGAGCGACTACTGTTTAATCCAAATCCATGTCATCGTAGTACCCACGGTGAAGGAGCTCCTCGATGATCTAGGTAGACAAGTAAGTATTTTATCGTTTGAACTGGGAAAGTATGCTACTCACCTCGGCCTCGATAGCTCGACTGGCCAGTTCGTCGCCCTATCACATTGAGTTAGTTAGTTCTTCGGAAATGCACAAAATTCTCTTTGCCGTACCTCTTCAAAGCTGCGGGGTCGGGGCCCATTAGGACGAGGTCGAGGGATGTTAGGAAGAGGTCGGACAGGTCGAGGGATGTTGGGAAGAGGTCGGACAGGTCGAGGGATGATAGGAAGAGGTCGAACAGGTCGAGGGATAGGAGGGAGAGGTCGGGGCCCAACCGGACGGGGATTTACCGGGCGGGGCNATCGGACGGGGTCCAACAGGGCGGGGTGGACGAGGACGTCCCTGYGGCATGCGTTCAACGAGATCGAGCAGTTCATCCTACAAATTCCGTCAAGGATGCGAGTTTTCTCAGTTAGTTCTTAGGAAAACTGCGCGAGAATCGCTTTGGCATACCTCCTCAAGGCTACGCCTTCCCTTTGGTGGCGCTAAACCAGGTCGCCTAATCAGCCCCGGGCTCACCAAACCAGGAGGTCGCCTAATGAGCCCCGGGTTCACCAAACCAGGTCGCCTAATTAACCCCGGGNCTCACTGGGCCAGGTCGCCTAATCAGCCCCGGGCTCACTGGGCCAGGTCGAGGCCTAAAAAGCCTGTTAATTGCGGCAAGTGGTGCTTTAATCTGCGGCGTGCGTTGGACAAGGTCGAGCATTTCGTCCTACATATTTTAAACAAGGGTGTCAGGTTGTTCATTTAGTAAGACAAATTGGCGCAAGTGAGCAAAAGCTAGTGCATGAGCCCACTCACTTCTTCGGATGGCTCACGAAGCGCTAATGTAGACGCATCGTCATTAGCTACAGACACAGAACGAAGGGACAAGTCCTGAATATCATAGCGCGGTTAACGACGATGTCAAGGAATTTGGTATGTCATAAAACAGACCTCATTGTTGACAGGGAGGGCAAGGGTAAGTCTTGCGTGCAAGCTGAGAACGACAGCAACAGCAATTGGGAGGAGTCGGGCGGCGATCATTGTAAGCACGAGGGCGGGTTGCAAGAATTATAGAGTGTAAAGAGAGAGTATATGCGTAGATGTAGTAGAAGCCTTTGAACAACTGGGACCAGCCCTTCGTTCAGTAAGAGAGAGAGAAGCTTCAGTGGTAAGTGGCCAAGCACTGGGGCTTCTATCTCCACCCTGTCCACCTTTTAAGTAGGATGCCTTTCTGATCATCAGTGGCGGTATGTCTCNTTTTTTTAATTTTTTCTCCGCGAAAAGAGGAATTCTGTATTGGTGGTCAGGACCCTCGACAAGCTTATTGATCTCCCTCATACCCTTGTTCTATCAGAGTGACTTGACATTGGGCGCATTCTAGTGCTCATTTTGGCTGGACGCTCGGAGATCGTCAGCGCCGAACATGGCTAGCTCGGACCCATAGTTGCGGGCAAAGTTAAACATATCTTGATTGGGAACTGATTGGGAACAATGGTTTGTTCAAAGCGTCACGCAATGAATTAATGACTAACAGAAAAGATGGAAAGTACATAGCTATAGATCACCATGGAAATGTTTCTGCTATGAGTTGCCGTAAAATGGCCGGTTCGAGTATGGCTCGTCGCCTCGAGCAATGATGATCAATTGACTTTACCTCGGATGATGGCAAAGCAATCAATCTATGTAAAACATTCAGCTCAACCCTAGTACACACACTGCACCCTCGACCTCTAAGCAGAAATATTGGGTCGGGCACGAGACTCGGTCGCCGAGACTTTGACAAGGTGCTCCGCAGCGCAAGACTTGCTGGGAATATAGTATGATACAACACGCAACCTGAAGCTCGAGGTTTCGCTGCGAAGGAAAGGGATACTTCAATGGGTCTTGAATCGTGAGTAGTCGCATCCACAGCCACGATTTCGAGCTGATCTCGTCAACCGAGCTCGGAAGTAGGTTGAAATCGTTTTCCTTTTCGCTTAAATCAGCTGTGTAACTTCACCTTCGGGTTTTGCCAAGCCCAGTGACACCGGGCGATGTTGTACGTATGATATCTTGCCTGTTGGTGCAAACGAAAGGCGATATGAGATACGAGGTCAAACACTAGACTGTGACACTCAGACTCTCTTACCGTGGACTTAAACCAGGTTAAGGTCGTCGAACAGGCGCTGAGCGTACGAGCCCAAATTCAAGACATTTTCGAGCCTCGTCGCCCTACTGGGACCGTTGGGCTCTTCCCTNAAAAAAATTGTAGCCGAAGCTTTCGAGGATGCTCCGTACATTCAATGCCCAAATCCCCTGGTAACAAAAATCACCGAGTACACCGAGTCAAGTGGGAGGTTTAACACTCGCGTTATCCGAGTCCTTGGTCAAGCCAGGCAAGATGTGAACGCAATAACCTCATCTAAAAAGTGGTTGCAATCACTCACCATCTCAGCTTCAACTTCCTTTCGAAGTTGTGGGCCATTCTAAAGTGGCACAGTTGATACGCCCAGATACGACGCAGGGAGAGCGATCGCAAGTCAAAGCCTAGAAATCGGAACCCGAACTCTTATGTCAGTAGATCGAAGGTATTTCCATGTGTAAAAACTCGAAGTAGGCAATATGCGACTGATCTTTGACCGAACGGCCTGGTAAGCCTCCCAGAGTCCTGCACCGGACTCCTCTTCCTCATCGAGTATGAATCACGAGGCCAGATCCGACGGGAGTCGCAGGCCCTGCCTTTAGGCGCCAAAACTGATCATCATGACGATGGAAGAGTCAGGATTCAAACAAAAAGCGGGGAGATCCCGTGGAATGACGAAATGAACAGCATATACTCCGCCCGGCTCGACAAGCTCCCTACTTTCCCTGCGAAGTAGTATCCCGCACAACAGCTGAACGAGCTGTTTTGTTGGGTGCAGAATGGATGAGGTACTCGAGTATACGGCAGTAGACCATCTTCCTCTGAGTCGAGTCGCTCGTAGTTTCTGTGGGTAGGCCTGAGGCTCAGACTGACTGGAGGCTCAGTAGCCACTTTTCCGGGCCATCAGAACCTTCGAGAGCGTCGATCTTGGATTGCAGAGGGCGATGATTCGGTTTAGAGCGTCTTAGTCGTTAGGAGCGTTGGGTTGACGGGGACTGACAGTCTCTGCGAGCTTGGTGGCCATGGTAGTAGAGTGGTAGATCCGAGCCAAAGAAAGGAAATGAGGCGAGCCAGGGTGATGAGACTGTCTGTCTGAATCACGTCATTCCACGAGTGGCATAGTTCGATAGTCTGTGATTGCAGGTCGCGGAGGTCGATGTGCTGGTGAATCGGAGAAGTTCAAAGGGAATATTTAGAGAAATAGAGGACCAAAGGTAGCTCGAAAATGAGGTCATCGAATTCTAGGTTGATCGGAACAGGCAGGTCAAGAATTCGCAGACCTGGCCGATATCTGCTCCTTCCACGGACAGACGATACCCTGGAGACCCTGAAATTGAACAACTTGGTGATACTGAACAGCATCTTCAAAAAAATACCCCGCGACGAGTTGGTCGTGTCGCATTAATCGATGCCTTGGACTTTGGAGAGTGAGATTCAACCGATCTCCAGATCTCCCGGAGTAAGGACGACTAGAATTAGCACAAGCAGATCGCTGTGAGTGAATACGTACACATTCTGGTGAATAATATGCATATGTTGTCGTGTAGGTATGATATGAGCGAATAAATGAAAGGGTCCAGTGAGTGCGACGTGAGAAGGCGTAAGTGGGCGGGAAAGACGAAGAGTGTTTAAGAAACCTATGTCCGCTCAACGGCAGTTGGTGCGTTAACCTTCGGCTCGGATTCTGCCTCCATAGAAGCTTCCCTAGCCTTCTTTTTCGATAGCACCAAGTGTTCTCTGAGCTTGATTAGACCCCATGCCGCAACGAAGACTACGACCTGACCGACAGCGATGCCGACGATATACGCAGCGAGCTTTGCGCCCTGGCGTTTAGGATCAAGGAACGAGTAGGCTATGGCGTATGACGCAGATAGATATCAGAATGGGATGCGGTTCATTCGTATTGCAACGATAGAGGACTCACGATAAAAACCCTGAGTCGCGTGCGTGATATAAGCAACACCGAGATATCCGCCCAGAAGAACAATCGACACGGGTAGATCTAACCAAGGAAGAGGACCAACATTCGTGAACAAGACTTCGAACAACGCAAAAACAGAGTTCAGCAAATGTTTGCTGACGTTAGAGAACGCTATATCGCCGCGCGTCAGATGGGACTTTCCAAATCGATCCTGGATCTTATCTCACCGTTGAATGGAGGTGTGAAGGAAGAAGACGATGCGAGAAGAGCCCAGTACACGACTGTCACAATAATAGCTAGACAGATGTCAATCGTCTAACCATGACACGGATAAATGTTTGGGCCCACGCACGAAATGTTGCAATGGTGGTGTNAAAGCAGGACGTGCAGATACTGGAACACACGATGCCATCGTTGAAGTGGGTACGTCGGTGGGTCGGAACTTGCACCGCCCCTGATGCATGCTCTCGAGTACGCAAACGTTTGGGTGCCCGAGGCAAAGAAATAGGCGCAGAGACCGATGTACGTCAAGTTCGTGAAGTACGAAAAATATCTGATTGGAAAGAAAGTTGTCTTGTCAGTCCTCCAGATACAGAATAGGGGTTCCAATGAACGGACGCACTCTTCAGCACCACCGGTCCTGACTCCTTGCCATATGAGGGTAAACAAAAGAGTCACAAGCGTGAAAAGGGCTAATAACAGCCTAATCCCAGCGAGAGTGGCCGGACTGACGAGATACGACGTGACGAACTTGCACTCCGGGTCAAATTTCGGGGTTGATGTTTCTGAGGACCCTAAGTTCGGATCGGCCATTGTTGAAGCTTGTAGGGGGGGAGGTTCGCGCAGCGCACCTACCAGGTCCGGAGCAAGGAAACAGGCAAGCTTTGGGACCAGAGGCGTGAGGGTCCTTGCCGAGGGACGACACCAGTGCGGTGCGGCGTCAGAATGGGGGTGGACAAGGGGACACGAGGTACAACTGTTTCTGCGGTCGCTATATGTACACCTATTACCACATGCCCCGTTTGTGCCCTGATCGAGAATAAGCTGATTGGATCATTGATTGAGGAGATGTCATTGGCTGTTGAATGTTGGTGTCGTCGCAACGTGTGGATGTCAGGAGTAATGGAAACCATTCCACCTGCCCAAATGCTGTGCCAGGAGGAACATGCCATAGGCATGCTGCACGCTCTTTGCTTGATAGCCTATATAGGGGTCACTCCCGGGATCCACCTTTTCTGCAGTCTGCAAGACGTGTATAAAGCGGATCTAACAGCATGTGGTTATGGCAAGCGTCTTGCGATGCGTAAAAGAATTATTCGCATATTGCCACCTGCAAAACACCAGAATCCGCGTGCAATAACCGCATTTTCTATCACATTCTGTCCCAATGCTGACTAGTACCAAAATTTTCTAATCAAAGCGTACATATGTCACATTTGCAATGATCTTGCCGAACGCAGAAAGATTGGATCCCAGGTACTACACCCCTTCTCTTTACATCCTCAGCAATCATCTAACGCATGACCAGAGGTTGTGCGTGTTGTTGTCCCAACAGGATTGAGGACAAGTGAAGGCGAATGTCGGGACTTGCCAAAAGCATCGCTCAACGGTGAACTTGAGCAACTTGATCTACATCATGATTCATACGGAATCCTCCGGGCGCTTGGTTGCGAGAACACACCTAAGCGCTCAATCTCTCCTTGAAGATGTCACGAGGACGATGGTGTTCAGCTCACGGTCGTCACCTGTCACACAAGCACTTGAACGCGAGGAAAGTGACTGGTTGCAAGAAGTCTCCACAATGTTGGGTCGAACTCATGCCTATGACCAGGAGATGTGGGATAAGATTAATCGAGAATTATGGACTTTGGAAATGCGAAGAGCATACCAAGAGGCTCGAAAATGCCTCATGACATAGGCTCCAACTCTCATTCGTCGCAGCCTGATTAATGTGGGGTATCATCAATGTCGCCATCAATTCTAGATCAGGCTGCCATCAATCCAGGCTGGTTCGAGCTGCTTGACGAGATTCTTCCAGCCGCAAACGTGAAAATGTATTGCTACTTCACGTTATCTGACACCCAAGAACATCTTCTGACACTCAGAACCAACATGTGAGCAGGTCATGGGGCTAGTAGCTTCCAGACACAGCCTATCTCAGCCGCGCTCCTTCACCGAACGTATATAAGGGGTGTGAACGGGCGCGACAGAAGCACCCATCCTCTTCATCAACTGCACTAGACGGTCAGCCTAACCGTACCTCCTCCAATCTGATACCACTATGTCCTCCCTTGCAACACTTGCTTTGCGTAACACACGTCCTGCCATGAGGACCGTCCAGACCGTTGCACGGAGACAGATACATGCAGGTCCCAACTGGGTAAGCCTCTCTTCCTGTCCAGAGCGTACGGGAAGCCATGCTGACCTGACTTCGACGTAGCATCTGCCTTTCAACTTTACTACCACAACTCGACGTGCTCTGGCACTGAAGTTTGGTGCTTTCATGGGAACGGGATTCATGATCCCCTTCATCGCCATCTGGTGGCATTGGTAAGTACTGTTCCAATGACTGTCACGTCTTCACCGTCTTACGAGTGCTTGAAGGAATCGACCTGGCGGCCTAAACAACTCTGCATGAGCGACCTCGAACCTTGCCTCGTAGACAAGCTTTAGAGCGTTACCCCCTACACGAACGTAGTAACGACGGACATCTTCAGCATTGTAATTTATTCCCATGTACAAATACCATCATGCCTTTGTATCCCCCCGAAAAATCGACCAAACCAGCGAAAATTTGTTGGACTACAGCTCGAGCCATCTAGAAGGCTTCGTTCCCCACGATACCGAGAAAGGTGGAATCCTGCTCATCGAAACATCAATATGCCAGCAGCACAGTCATTTGGTTAGACTGGTCGCGGTTCTAGTCACCTCGAACATCAGATTCTAGGATCCGGACAGCTTTCCCGTCTTTATTCTTGTAGAACACGATGTCTCCCTCATCTTCTATGAAGCAGCACTGAGAGAAGGTTCGATACAGTGCTCGGAACGAATTCTGGAGGTCGATGAGCCCTTACAGTTCTGAACCGACAGACGAAGGAAGGAGACACACCGTGGAGTCGTAGTTGTAGTCATCCCCAAGCACATTCTTGATGATTTCGGTCGCATAAGGTAGATTATCTGCCGAGGATGTGAAGGAGGTAGGAGAAAATAGGAGAATCGGTTACTTACAGAACGGAATTGTCGAGAAGGCATGATGGGCAATCTATTAATTAAGGCGAATCAGACCGGGGTATTAAACGACTTTTGGAATACACCTACGTGATCATGAGACACGTTATGGAGGAAGAATCGACCCATCCAACCGAGAAGGGGTCGATCAACAGTCGATACGGCGCCACGCAGGAACGTCCATTCCTTGTTTCGATAGTGAGGGATAGTCGGATCGGAATGTTGGAGATACGTGATCATGACGATCCAGTGATTGGTGAGCTACAGATAGTCCGAATAAGCTCAATATCTTTTGAGGGGAAACACTTACTATGTAAGGGATAAAGTAGAGTCGAAAGAAGTTCCAGGAACCGACGCGGTTACCCCAGATGGCTAGCAGTACCACCATAACAGTGAGTCCGACATTGGAAGCGATGATCTTGGCCCTTTGGTAAGGTTTGAAGAGCAGCGCCGATGGTTGAAAGTGCTGACGCTAGCTTCAAAAATACAGCTCGAGAAGAGCGGATAATATAGTGCATACATTTGTTCCTTTTGGGTAGGAAGGATTTCCCATAATGTTCGTCAGGAGATAATATTGCCATCCGATGGTTTGCATTAAGACGATGCGCAGCAGCGTGTAAATTGGAGTTTCTTCGAAAATCTCATGATAGTTGGAGATCTGGGCCTTGCTTTCGGGAGGGAGGAGGTAGTATGAACGAGTCCTCGGCACGTAATTTTCATCGCGTTCTAGAGAGCCCGTCCCTTTGTGATGGTTCTGGTGAGTGGTGCGCCAAGCGTAGTACGGGGCTAGAAGAAACTGAGACTCAGGTTAGTATTTCGTTGACATTGATTTATGAGACAAGAACTATACAGTGTGCAGTGTGAACCCGACGAGATGATTAATCCATGACACGGACGCGATCGTACCATGACCAGCTTCATGAGCGAGAACCCAGCAACCTGCGAAGACGATACTCTGGAAGAACCAATACGCTAGCCAGAGTACGAACTGGAGAGCGTACGCAGTGGATGCCCTCAATCCCCAGGAAAGTGCATTCTGAACGAAAGAATCAATTCGTCCAGCAAGTTCAAAAAGTAGCAGAGCGCATGCCACATCGCGAATAACGACAAGCATGCCTCTCAATGTACTCTTCTCGAACAAGTCCTTTGGCATGATGGCTCGGACGTCCGATAAAGTGACCTAAGAGTTGACATTCCAGAATGATTTGATGGTTTTTGCAACAAGGCACTCTTACCTCAGTCGGCTTGAATGGCGTTCTGGTTCGCCTGATGTACTCAGGGCTATCGTTGAATAGAGATGGCATAACGAGGAAGGAAGTAGATGCTCACAATGTGATGGCTCCTTTAGCAGGGTTTTCGAGCTTTTAAATGTTTGTGAAGGATGCCTCTTCGGGAATCATACCAGTAACTGTCACTTGAATAGTCGAAGCAGACACCCACCAACTCGAGGCCACTTCTGGGCTAGGAAGTAGGGCGATAGAACGAAATTCACCTCCGCCCAGAATCGTATTAAGGGAGGCCGAATATTACATCCCCGATATAATCGAGGCTCGCAGTCGGTCAGTGGTTCCATAAGGACGTGGTGGTAAGGAGCTGTCCGAGATGAATCCGTGAGAGGATTCGGATCGTTTGCTGAGTTTGACTTCTTCGGGTTTGCTCCTGACCGTTACCTTCTCGACATCCTCGCTGGAATTATCGGCTGCTGCCGACCGATTTGCGATGCCTTCTCTCGCTTCTTATCTTTTTGTACTTCTGGCATTATGTGATCCACCCGTGGCTGCCTCCGCCTGCGCACGTCTGTGTCAGACAAACTCTCATTCAAATAGAAGGTTCTCAAGCTCGACTAAAACCTCTGGACAGAGCCTTCAACCTTGGTTCGATCGCTGAGCTGAACGGGACCGACTACTAGAAAGCAGTACCTCGATGCATCACCTTCTCGGGAGACGGTGTAGTACCCACGAAGAACGACGGGGATGGACAGGAAAACCAGCCCCATTTCATGATATGCGGAAGAACGTGGAAGCAGGCTGAAACACGTCAAAGCAAGCGAAAGAACTGTAGTTAATCTACAGCATAACCCATCTCAGAAACACAGACACCGTTGAGTAGCGTCGCCACTGAACTCTATAGTTGAAATGAAACCATCGTCCCCTGCAGAGCGGGTCGCTACAAAACAGGACGAGAATGGTTCTTCAATTTGTCCATCTTCGTGGTGGAGCATTTTTCCTTGAATCCGACTCGCCGCTGCGCAACTGTTTAAACGCTCGAGCCGTCCGATGGGGGAATTCGCGTGCTACAATACCTGTCGGCGGAACCTATGAAGTGCGACACCTATGCAGTTGCGCATTGGGCCTTCCCTAGAGGATGTAAAACCGCGTCATCTCCCATGGGAATAATCCGAAGCTGCGAACGATATGGGGAAAATCGATCGGTCCATCTTTTGAACGGATCTGCTCCTTGGACGCACCTCCTGCGGCTTGTGGACATTTTCTGTAAGGATAGGTAGTTTATACTTGATTGCAATATGGTCATGGTTTACTCCATCTGATCTTAGCTGATTCAAAGCGGTGATATCATCGAGAATACGAGGGGATAAATACTTCCTTGGCCTATGCAAAGCAAGTGGCAAGCACTTCGCTCTCCAACCTGTCTACGCTGTTTGCATTCCATTCATTGTGTCTATGAACTCTAAAGAAATTCGACCTCCCTCAACAGCTCACGACGACCGTGGCCGGCCAACGTTTTCTCCTATGCCTTGGTGAGTGAACAGTTTGCGTACCAAGTATGAAGCAATGATCCTCAGCTATCTCTATCAGGTCGCTGAAAGAGATTCGAGAAGCCATCCCACCCGAACTCTTCATTCGCGATACTCGCCGAGCGATGATGTATCTCATGAGAGATCTCCTTATGGCTGCTGTTGCCTGGTCCTTCGCTCTCAAAATCGACCCTTTCTTCTCCAATGCACACATACGGAGTGCGTTGACCGGTCTGGGGGCGGACCTCTGCCGTTGTTGCGCATGGACTGTCTAGTAAGTCTTGCTTCCTGCTGTTTATTTGCGTTTTAGCTATTGACCTGGCTGTCAGCTGGTGGTTCCAAGGTTTAATCGTGACGGGCATTTGGGTTATGGGGCACGAGGTACGACTCGGTCGGATGCAAACTCAAATATTCTGTTTAACGAGCGGAGCGTCCGATAGTGTGGCCACGGAGCCTTCTCTGATCACAGGATCATCAACGACGCTATTGGTTTCGTGAGTGGATTTCCCTTACACGCAGATCCACATTTGCTTATTGAGCTGGGGCCGCTGCAGGTCGTGCACTCCCTCTTATGGACGCCATACTTCTCCTGGAAAATCTCCCACCACCGCCACCATTGTAATCATGCTTCCATGGAACGCGACGAAGTATACGTACCGAAGACCCGTGAGGATCTCGGAATTCCTGATTTGCCCAGCCACGAAATCGACTGGAATGAAGTGTTTGGAGATACCCCGATTTATACACTTTTGATGCTGATCCGCCAGCAACTTCTCGCATTCCCAGCGTACTTAGGTGAGTTTATGTTCGGCAAACGTTCGGTTGCTCTCCTATACTGCGATAAGACAAGGTTTGCTTACAGTTTCTGCACCTTCACTTTCAGCGTACAATGTGTCAGGCCAGAAGAGCTATCCTAGGTGGACGAATCATTTCAGTCGTACGTTCTTTCAGTTCTACTCGGCTTGATACGTTCTCATACTGTCATTCGAAGCCAACTCAATCTTATTTACTAAGGAGCAGCGAAATGCTGTTATCATGTCCAACCTAGGCATGCTCGCGACATTGTATATCGTGGCTTATGCTTCGTTCACGTATGGGTTTGGAACGGTTCTGAAATTCTACGGGATTCCTTGGCTTGCGCTCAACCATTGGTGTATGCATCTCTTTATGACTATTTGTTGATTTGGACTGACCTCCCCGCACAGTTACTATGATCACGTACCTACAGCACACTGACATCCACCTTCCCCATTATCGAGGAAAAGCATGGAACTTTCAGCGTGGAGCCGCGTCTACTGCAGACAGGAGCTTCTTAGGGTGGCAAGGTCGTTTCTTTCTCCACGACGTCGCTCATTACCACGTCATTCATCACGTACGTTCGTCCTAGTCGGTATTTCCCGCTCATTCACTGACCGGAATGACGCATTAGTTCTTCCCAAAGATGCCCTTCTGTGAGTCTATTCTCAGTGTTGTCGTCATTTCTATTGAAATTCTTTCATTTCTGCGCAGATCATGGAGCGGAAGCGACGAGATATCTGAAAAAATTCATCGGAGATCACTACGTCCACTATGACACGCCAGTTTTCCAAGCTCTTTGGAGGACGTACAACGACTGCCAGTTTGTGGACAATAACGGTGAGTGCGTTGAGCAGCCGTAAAGATCCCGGGTGTTCATTCGTTTCTGCCTGATGCAGGGGACGTTTTCTTCTATCGCAACAAGAAAGGGAATGCTGCACGCTCCGTGAAAAAAGACTAAACATCTTTCAATCTTGATATCTTCTCGTCTCCAAAACCGAACTTCTGGAGCGGTCGCTCGAGCGAGATGGGGCCACATAAATCTTTAGCCATCGCACGATCCATTACTAGTCGTGGCTTGTGCTGTACCAATCGTAGCTCTTAAGTAGCTCAACGAAATATATCATGAGCCACAGAATCTGTCTATTACGAGGAAAACCGATGATAATAAGGAGACTCAGTGCACGTCGTTCGATTAGCAGGAAGGTGGCGGCGTGAGAGGTCTGATCATCGCCTGTGGTTGAGCCCAGACCAGCGATTCAACGCCCGTAGCCAGGGAAGCCACTTAATCAACCACTGAGACTATCATGGGTGGATACCCATCGAGCCTAAATGCCTTCACCTTGATGTATGTCGTACGAAGACGCTACTGTTTTAAAGATCAGGACTGCATGGAACGTTCTTCGGCTCGATATCAGCTATCGCTGACGCACTAGTCCCCTAAGTGGCGATCATGTTGACTGCATCTATCACCAGAGGGGCGAAATCCAAAGCGGATCGCAGCACTCGTACCAGGAGAAGTTGGTATTGCACGATCCTCGAGAGCCGCGCGAGATGGTGAGTCCGAGGTTTGGAGGTGTCGATATTCGACCAGCGAGAGAGTGAGATCGTCGCATAGACATCTGACTAAATCAAGGGATATTATCCGAATGAACACGATCTATCCCGGTGCCCCTCCACTCGTGTTTGTAATGATGTACCGACGACGGTGACCAGAAAGAAGTATCAAGGCAAGATCCTTTCACCTGAGGGTCACACCATAGATGAGACATCCCCAAATTCTTCCTCCTTCTATCCCCTGCGAAATGGTTGAAGGCGTTAGACCGCTCGTCGAGCGACTGTCAGCAGCCTGAACCTTCGGAGTTCGCGCTTGATCCGTTGGCTTTTGAATTGGTGAGGGACAGAAAGGGCTAGCCTGGCTCGGGTTTCCCTTCAAGATGTAGGAACACCGTCATTATATAAAATTTGAAATATTGCCATCTTCTCGCGGAGATGCTTACCGCTACACCTTATTCTTCCGAGGCACAATAATAGAGAAACATGGCCGGATTCCTAGGCATTCACTCGACCTAACTTCTTAATCTCTGTCAGACACTATAGAGACAAGTCACACGAGGATCTATGACTAAGAGAGCTATCTACCTCTCAAAGTGCACGGCACGTGAAAGGAACGGAACCCTTGCTATCAGAAGCTAACCAGGTATCTACCCCCATTTTCAGATAGCGCGAATCGACGAGTGCCATATCTGTCTTGGTAGATAGTTCCAGAGACCTCANTTTTTGTGGACTCACAGCTAACCCAATTTTGCGCGACTGCGAAGCCGAGCTCCATTGCTATCGTCGTCCATGGCCATTGGCCAGTGCATCATATCATTGACTTGGCCGGCTGCCGCGGGCGTGCCGCCATCAAAGTGGCGCTCGGCCCGGCGCTAGCCCATTCCGGCGCTTGTGATCTGGAGAGTCAAGCAGGACCAAACATGGACCATCAACCATTGTTCACGTCACCGGTTTGCATGTTTGCAACCACTATTGTTGCCGTGTTCATTGAGAGGCTCGGACAATGCAGGACGGCACAATGGCTACATTCGCTTACATTGTGCTTATCACTTTGAAAGGGTCCTATTGACCTTTCATTTAAATATGGGTGCGCTCGACCCTCGGTTTTCCACAACAGGTTAATCCTGAATACCTCCACTACTCAGCTACTCTCCGGTTCGTTCTTGTAACCCAGTCTCTCAACCCTTCTGCTCTACTGTGACATATCTTGAGGTGAGATATATTCCTACCCTCTTCATTTTCTGTACTGACGTGGTTTCATTGTGTTAGGATTTGTCTATATTAACCGTCTGCGACTTTTCTACTTTCCGGATTCGATTTTAACGCCTAGAACTTCACGACGCCTATCGCCGGACGATCCCCACTCTCAGCTTTTCATTTACACTTAGACCTCGCATTCGCCATGCCTTTCCCAGTTTTCGCAAGCATTAACCAAGCCATCAACTTCCTCACCCTTCCCTTGTCCTTGGTCCATTCCCCCGTCACCATCCATGCTCTCCAGACCATCCTTCGTTCAACCTTCTACGCTGCCCTCGCAGCATCTACCGGAAACAAGCTGGTGTTGACCTTCACTGCTTCTTCTCCCCCGCGACCAGTCTTCGCCGCCTGCGTTGCTATTGGGGTTCAGTGGGCAGAGTGGATCGAATTTTTTGGCCAGCGGGACTTTGACCTCATCATCGACAGCCACAGCGTCGTCGCTCGCTACCACGCCACCAATGACGGTCTTGCTTCACAGACGGTCACCATTTGGAGTGAGCCTATCATGACCCCCAGCAAACGTTCCCTTTTGGCCCGCCTCTCGGTACCCGATGTCGCTCGCGTCCCCATCAGAAAGCTGGGTCAGCAAACAGCCATCGGAGCCAAGGAGCGCACTGCCCCTGCCGCACCTCTTCCTCGTATTGTTCTCCCTTCTGCTTCCCTTCAGCCGCAGCCTCGCACCCTTGCACAACAGCTCATTGACTCTGACGATGAAGATGCTGACGAACTTTTCGCTATGATCTCCAAGACATCCATCATTTCTCCTACGCCTACTAGGGAACGCTTCATCATTCCCTCACGCTCCAACTTCAAACCCAACTCCTCGTTCGTCGCCCCCATGTCCCCCATCTCATCACCGGAGCCATCCTCCCCCGAGAGTTCGAGGCCGAACTCCAGGACATCTCACGTTTCCTCGTGCTTCAGCGACGAGGGAAGCTTGTCCTCAGCTTCATCCGTTCCGACCACCGTTTCCTACGAATCGGCYGAGGAATCTGAGACAACGTCTCCGATCTATGTCGACCATTCCAAGAAGGACAAGACCAAGTACCTCTACCAAGGCGGAGTGAGCAGCACCCTCACCGGAGGCGTTATGCTCGGGTGCCCATCTGGGGCCAAGGCTAAGGCTTCTCCAAAGCCYGTTCCATCCGCYASTTCTGGCCAGCCCAAGTACCGCCCTCCGATGGCTCGTGGAAAGCGGGTGACTGGCGCAAACGCTCCTTCCTGGAGACGCTCGGCTGCTCCAGTCAGGCAGTTGTAAATCCCGGCGTGATACGGGTAGACTGCCGCCTTAAAAACGACGACTTCGACGTATTCTTTCACGACTTTGCTTGACGCAACCATTGCTTACCTTGYTTATGATCCCCGCTTTCTATTTTGCTTTCCATTGAACGCCTGACGAAGTCCAGACTCTAGCTTTCCAGAGYCCACGTGTACAACAAACTTYCTTCGAACTTCTACCGTGTATTTCTAACTGTAACTGTATGTGTTCTGGGCTCCCTTTCTCGCTCTTCGGCATTTCGGACTTTCGACGACTTACCTATCTCTGTTAGCTTCTCATTTGTAGCATTACTTGACGTTCATCACGTACGTCCTTAATATTCGTCCTTTACATCCCCTAATACATTATCTTGGCCTTGATCCTGGCCTCACGTCCTCCCGTGTTGTTCCTAAGAATTGKATTGTGGCAGTTGTTGNNNCCTCAGSCTGCGTCCACAAGCATTGGTTATTAACTACTATGTAAAACTGAATATGCCGTCNGCAAATCTCTATTTAGSGCTACTACGCCCTCGAAATCTCCTGCTGATACTGTTGCGGTGTAAGGGTTTTCTARCGGCATTTCAGTCATCCTTGTCCCGCTTCTCSCGTTCTCWGATAGAACGGGCTACSTAAGAGTCAGGACCTACCTGAGAGAAAGCATGGACCAGAGCGATTTGCTCCTTCAGCAATTCGTTCACTGAGGAAGAGGTGCCAGTCAGTTCCTGCACACTGGCAAGTTTCGCATCGAGCCGGCAATTAGAAWRATTCACCGAGACGGTGCCTTGCYAGCGTACTTTTACCAGCGAAGATCTAAGCAGCACCCATTYAAAATCATAGAAACTCSATAGAAATTGAAAATATCGGCGCACCTCGCTGACGATCAGCACAGTGTATTTGTCCCCACAYCCATCCGAGTCGTCTCGTATCTCGAGGTGGAATACGGGAATCGCGCTTTTTATGGCTGCTTCGAGTGTAGCGGCGCTGACTGGCATGGCRGAAGAKKSAGNARGSMGGGGATGGGATCGAAAGTAGCCAYAATCTTATCAGATAAAGGATTATATAAGGCCCAGGGTAAATACTCGGCAGAACTCAGGCTTCCGGCTGAACACTCCTTATCTTGGTGGTGTTACCTGGCTCTTACTACTGAACTAGGCACTTGGTAGGTTTCTTAGGTATCAAATCTCTGGTATTATTCGTCTGATATGTGCAGTCACAGGCTATTTCGCGTAATTTTACACTAGAAAGGTGGTTCGAAAACACAACTAAAAGAGAAATGGAAAGTAATCTAGCCCTATATGTCCGAGTATGTCCTAATTAATGTCCGAGTCCGAAGCAAAAGGGACTCTAGAAGCTACGACTCCAGAGGGCCGATATCCCCATGAGAAGCTATGCTTCCACGGTCCCTCTCCTCAAACACACTCCTTACTTGCCGCAAGTGCTCTCCCTTCGGCTCCCAGACCAAGTCGTGTTGGAACATGGTCGGTAATTTCAACCCTTTCTCTCGACAAATYTCATAATAACTCGTCAATAATAACGGCTGCATCAAAGATGGAGTMAGGTCCCTCCACGACCAAATCACATCTCGGCTAGCGACCAGTCGTTTCATGTGGTTCAAATACTCCAGGAGAGTTGTCTTACAGTGCTTGTCAGTACCTGAGCGCTTCCACATTAACATCCCGGGAGCCAATTTCCGCTTCGCGTGTATTGGTGATTTAACGTGGTCTTGGGGCGGGCCGACCCATGGCTTGTCGATTGGGACATGAGAAGTCATGACCAAAGCCAGCCGAGTTGTCCGGGAATAGAGGTGGATCCCAGATGTCGCCCTAGGGTTGCACTCGATTGCTACGAGCTGGCCATCCCGTTCAGACTCCACTACATCCAGAGCGATTTGGCCCGACACTCCAGGCAGAGCTTCAGCGAGCTTATCGACATACTCGGTGATCTCTGGCTTCTCGATGGATTTAAAATARACGCAAGAAGAACCTAGACAASRTATAGTGTGTATTCATTTACCGGACAGTGTGGTCTCARAGCTTACCATCGATTGTTTCTTGAACAGGGTATRCCGACAAMGCGGCTACKTGYCCATTGAGCAATACGGAATAGGTGCAATAKCGTTGTCCAGGTGTCCACTCCTGRGCGATATAATGGTTATCCTCGGAGACATCGATCTCTTCTCGAGTTGGAAATGGTTTTCCCCGCACCAGATGGAAGACATTCGTCGAAGCCCGTCCATATACAGGCTTTACAGCCCACTCGACGTCTCTATCCAGCTGCATAACATCCTCATATGACTTGCACAAAGCTGATCGCGGGGTGCCCAAGCCGTGCTTCACGAGGAGCTTGGAGAATTCCCATTTGTTGTGAAGCGTGATCAGAGTGGCGAAGGGTGGGGCTAAAAGTTTGCCGCGAAGCYCAGGATTCGTTTGCGMTGCCTCGGCGAGGTAGAATATYTCCTCGTGCATGGGGATGACGATATCGATGTTTGCGTCTTGGATGGCTCGCATGATCCCTTCCACGTAGCCATCTGGGTTTTCTCGCGGAACAGGGACACGGTACGAGTGCTTAACATCCTTCGAAAACTTGCAAACATGATAATGCATGGGGTCTTCTCCTAATCAGTTTTCCATTAGAATCAGACTATCGGGAACTACTCACCGACCACATAAACGCGATGCCCGGCTAACCTGAACTGCCTCGCAAGATCTAGAGATACCGGGAACCGACCGTTGCTCAAGAGAATATTGAAAGGGTGCTCGGCTCGTGGTTGTCGACTTCGCATGGTGTAGGGGAGACAAAGCTATGTCGATATGGAACGACCGTCATTTGAAGCAATAGTCGTGAGCCTTGATGTCATCGCCAAAGGTCGTCCCAAGTCACTCTCACTCCAATTGGTTTGGGGTGGGAACTGGTGTGTACGAGTGTGCACGAACGCCTAAAGTTACCGTGGATACGGCGCTATTACAGCCCGATCAACAGTGTGGATGAGTCATTCATAAGCAAATGCTGCTGCGCGCTGCGCGCCGAGTGCTCTCTGTCTCTTGATCAACCATGTCGACAACGATTCTAGAACGCCCTGCCTCCGCCCGGCCTGACGAGGAGGTCCCCCTGACCTTCGGTTTGATCCTCTATAATGGCTTCCAAGCCTTGGACGTCTTCGGGCCTATCGATGCGCTCAATGTCCTATCATTCATGTATCCTATCAAGCTTTACGTTTTGGCAGAGAGTTTGGACCCGGTCACGACCAAATCGCCGCAAGGATTCGAGCATCCAGGATCAGACTTTTCTCAACGTATTCTTCCGACGCATACGTTCGAATCTGCCCCAACATTTGACGTCTTGATCGTGCCGGGAGGTGTTGGAAACAGAGGGCCGATAGATGCTGCGTTATCCTACATTGGAAAGGTGGCCCCAGAAGTCCAATACGTTTTCACCATCTGTACCGGCTCAGGAATGGTTGCGCGTACAGGGTTTTTGGACGGAAGGAGGGCGACCACGAACAAGAAGGCGTTCTCTCGAATTACCGCGCTGAGGCCCCAGGTTCAGTGGGTCAAACGTGCTAGATGGGTGGTCGACGGGAATATCTGGACAGCCTCTGGCGTTAGTGCGGGCCTCGATGCTATATTTGCGTTCATACGGGAGATATACGGGAGCGAGGTTGCTTCGCTGATATCAGCTTTCATGGAATATGAACCGCACTCCGATCCTAGTTGGGATCCATTTGCGGGACCAGACGCTTGAGTCGGTGGAGAGGGTCACATATCCGAGGTAGATGACTATCTGTTTCTGGTTTTTCGACACTTCTGATATCTGACGTCACTGCTAGGAGCGCTGCCTCGTATCGTAAACCAATTATCCTGTCCTGTTCTAATTCAATAGACGGTGGCATCTCAAGCGCGCTGATCTTGTCAATTCATATTTCAATACACCTCATTCTGACTATCTCAAGGGCTGTACGGACTCATTAACGTTTGACAACGACTAATCACCTACCTCCGCAAACCGCGCAGTGTACGAATCCGCTCCCTGATCGCATATTCACGTTAAGACAGCTAAAAACAGATAGGAATGTCGCACTAAGACACTTTCCAAGTTACAAACCCTTGGTGAACAACGAGCTCGGCGCGCTCTGACTTCTGCGATCCGTGTTGCGATCAATCATAGGACAGGCTTCCGACCGACGGCCCTTGTTTATACTACTCGTCGTTCAGGGCATTTGATGGAAGAAACGTATCAAAATTACTCTGCAACGGTGAAAGTTAGTATTCCGAAATTTCAGCCCACCATCATGGGATCTTGTCCAACTGTTTGGTGACAGATGGCATCCCTCCCGTGTGCCAACAACCATAAGATTTCCTCGGCCTCGACTGTCAAGAGCTTTGGCCATTTGAGAGACTGGGTCACTTACAGAAGTCACATTGGTGCTTTGGAGGCCTGCAATCTATCTATCTCGATCACCTTCTCGGCTATTTGACCAGTGCACAGTTACTAAGGAGAACCTCGAATGCGAGCCTGAACGCGACCCTGATCAAAAGAAGCGCCATGCGAAAAGTATCTTTCTCCAATTCCACAAATGGCAGGGATCTCATCGTGTTTGAAACAGCCTCGTTTCGGTCATCACGTATTTACACGAGCAAAATTTGAGTGAGTACTTATTAGAGGCACAAAGTTATGGGGTGGACATTCCCGACCGCCTTTCCTTTCCAACTATCCCCACCCTCCGCTTTGGCCATCTTCGACGCGACATGGGATTGATTTACGCGCCCAATGCCCAACCTCACGCTCGTCCTACCCTATCCTTACGATCTGTGGAGGGATTCCTCCATGAAGTCGATCCTACCCTCCTCCGACAACAGTCAGAGCTATTYCGCACTATGCTCACCCTACCTGCCCCACACTCCACCTCTCACGAACGCCCARGCTCTACCCCGGTCATTGACGTCTTCGAAAAGGACGYGACGCTGTCAACAGTTCTCAATCTTCTCAAAGGAGACACCGTGTTTTGGAGGTCGATACAAGATGCATATCCGGTTCTAGAGCTTGTCGAGAAGTGGGACTGCCCTGAACTCATGGCTCGTCTCCGGAAACACCTATCAGCAAGCCACATACCCCGAGAACAGCCCCTCCGATTCTATGCCTTGGCCAACTACTTCAGATGGACGGATGAGGCACGCCAAGCCTCCAAGCAYACACTCTCCCTCGACTTTGATTCGCCCGCACACGCAAATGTCCTTCGGCAAATCCCACAGAAAGACGCGCAATTGTTGCGAGAGCTTCGGAACAGACGATGTCGGACGTTTAGAAGGTTGTTGGACAGTCCGACACGGTTTACCGGCGGCAATTCGTGCGTAGATCTTRTCACTTCCTCCCGCCGGGACCACTATGTCTAATTGACGAGTTTTCCACCTTTAGATCTTTCTATTTTTGTGATTGCTGTTGCACCCCATATCCACAGGACGACCTGTGGCATAACTTCAAACTAGCTCTGATGACAGAGCTCAATCGGATACCTGCTGGAACGACAATCTCGAAGCTAGTGAAGGGTGAAGAATCGTGTCCAGAAGCGGACGCTTGCTGGGCAGCTAGATGTCCAACCCCGGGTTGCACCTTTGCGCGGTTCGACCGAAAGGCGACATTGCGCCAAATTTGGCAGTGCATAGAGGCGTTGCCTTGTTTCATAGACTAGCCGCGGCGCCCGTTTCATGACTGCACTTTAGATGGAGCTAGATTATACCCTGAGTAGAAGTTGAGATAATGTACTTGCAATCATTGATTGATGCGGTGCTTGCTGTGTACGAGTCGACAATATAGGAACGGTGATTAGAATAACATAGATTCATATCCAGACCGAAGTACCACGCCATTYCGAGATGTGAGTAGAGTAGATAGAAGAGTCGGTATAATTGTGGTTACGATGACCTCACCCCAACTGAGCAACCCAGTCATTGATCCTGGCGTAGGTATCTGCGGCGTTCAGGTGGTAGTTGACGCCATGACCAACTTCGGCGGGAATGATGGTCGAAAAGTTGGAGACGTTGGGGAATGCKGACTTGCTTCCTTCGATCAGGTTGCTTCCGTCAGCCGTTGTTTGGTAGCAGTTTCCGCCACAGAAGATGCTGAACCCTGAGGTAAGCGAMGTGAAAAGGCGAGAATATGTCGTCGATACTCACTAGTCTTTGTCTCCGGTGACGACGAGAACTGGATTGGTATAGTTGGGAGCGGGAGGGGCACCTTGAGTCAACAATTCCCCCAAGGTTGCTGTCCACTTGGTGGCTTCTACCTCTTTGAGAATAGCTGTACTCATTGTCAACATCCGTTGAATTGTAGAGTGTACGAGGAAGAGTCATCCTCACCAGGGTCGTAGTTGCCGAATCGGAAGAAGTTCTGYTGAATGTTGCTTATATCGTGGCTGGTTATATACGAGGACTGCAAAGCGGCTGCACCAGAAACCTGTTATAAGACCGAAGAAAATCCCCTGAAGACGTACTTACTGAATCTCTTGGGATTGTTCAACGAGGCGATCTCCCACCCAAAAGTTGCCAATGCGGGCAAAGCGAACCGGTCAGAGGTCGAGAAGCCTGTCAGTATCGTYGCATCSAGAAGATTTCCATATATCCCGGCTACGCCGACCAGCTGGACGCTGTACGATTGGGAAGTCGTCAGTATAGATGTAAAGGCTGTCGCCCGAAGAWATATCTCACCTTCCGTAAGAATGACCAATACCAATCACACGATTGAACTGRTGGCCTTGAGGATTCCCTCTAAGGTACTTAGCAAGTTGAGCTGCTATTTCGATCTCTGCCGCGGTCTGGACCTCGGTGATTCCATCCGGCTTGTCAGACTTTCCGACTCCTGGAGGTTGAGAATCGTCATCGTGTYGACATGCCGATGGCAGACGCTAGCTCAACATACCCAATCGATCATATACAAGGATAGCATGTCCRGCCCTTAARACGGCATCAACATAGTTGTTCGAGCCTGGGCCACCTAAGGTCCAATAAGAGTGATCGGGTCCAATGCTGGAATGGGGTCACGGTGTCAACATTGAGTGTAAAGGGTTAGCATAAGCGGCTTACCCATGGACTGCCAATTCTACGGTCTTCGACTCCTGGGTGGCAGGCACACAGAGCTGGGTCCAAATGTTGTAGGTCACGTTAATCGGGGCATTCCCTTGCACCACCTCTGCGGTGACGTTTGAAGTCGCGCTACTCCAACGAGTCACGAAGTCCGTAAGCTCTTGTTGATTGCGGGGCGAATCGATCTTGAGTATTCTGTTGACGGCTGAAACATGAACAGGCAGAAGGGTCTCGGTGCATTTTCCGCTGGGAGGAGAGCTCGATGCGCCGTTATTAGGAGCTGCGATGACTGCAGCTACCAAGATTGAGAGTGAAATGAGTCGGGAATAGGTCGGAAAAGGCATCTCTTCGTGACAAGTGCAGCACTTGAGCGACTCGCAAGCACTGACGACCCATCGTGTTTGAGGCAGCGATTTATAGCTACCAMAAAATTGTGGAGGTCGGCAGAACAGCATAGCGGGCGCSCACCAAARCCCCTTTTGTCCTCGAAATGTCCGTCGCTGACGATCTGCGCTTCCTAATCTTTGAATGGATTACACATTCTCAAAAAATAGCGGGCCTCAAGCCTTCGAATCCAATTGGTCATCTGGGAGCTCGAGCTGGAKATATAARAAKTTAACGTACCTGAACYAACGMCYCMAAATCGAAAGGATRATGCATGACGCCGATGGCTTAGTAGTGGACACCCGACTTRGAAGACATAGCTTTTACAGCCCATCCYAGGGRTTGTCTCAATCATCCCCAGAGCGCCTTGACCTTCGGAATTGTGAAGGTCGCCCTTAGCCCCGACCCGCTTCGRCCATGGACACGTTTGTGAATGSTGAAGGGAGGTCGCCGCGTGTTCAGGTCGGCTCCCGAACACACCGGAGGATTTATCAANTTNNNNTGGCTCCAAATCGCATTTCAGCCTCATGGAGTACACAGGTGAGCGCCCATAATCCCGAGCTGACAGGCACGCCTGGGCCCAGCAAGCCATAAATGCCTCGCATTTAATTACCGAGGGAAGCANGGTGTTTTTCCTTGGCATGCAATATGTATTTCATCGAAGTCTAAGCAGGAGCTCGTTACTAGAATATACTAGTAGTTTGAGGACTCATCAGATCTACTCACCTCTGAATACTGTGGCGGYTCTGGAGCCCTACACGGCGGAATTCCTTTGAATGGTGGGNCCAGGGTACGGCCTACCGGATATTCGAGCTCAAGACGAAGTTTCGATATTTGGAGCGTTGCTCCATAGTCTTCGGACATGCTAGTGGGCGCTGTTTCATTATCTATTGGCAGCGCATGCAAGACGATGACGCGTCNAATGGTAATTGAATTCACGCATTCAGTTAGAGCAGTGTAGCGCGGTTGACACAGCTCATCGTGGCCGTGGATAACTTGTGTCAGGTCCCTGTGCACGGACCATATCCGAAGACTGCCGAARTTTGCCGAAATTCAAACTGCGCAGTGCGCATCATCAGATGGCAAAGATGACCCCTCCTCAACTCTTTGTTCCAGCAAATTTGCCGCGTCCTCACTCGCGTGCCYTTTAGCAACTTTAAGCAGGTCTTTGGAGGCCTTCCTTGCATGTATCTTCAAAGAGGGCTAGTAAAAGTCCTCCGCGTTACAGAAATTGATCGAGGCAATACATTTGGCCCTGTCCGTTAAAGTTTGCCATTGGATCGCCACAACCTCGTTGGCGGTGATTTACCCAAGGAGTGGTAGCGAATGCGGGCCAGGCGCTCACCCAGTCAAATGACAGTATGTTCTCTGTTTTCACCGCAGTATTGAGGCTTGGCTCATCCGTGAAACCCGATAGACTGTTCACAGTTCGGCGCGCACAGGTATACAGAACGAGCCAATGACCTTGCACGCGGTAAACTCTGCACGCGGCACAAGAGGTATTAACTGAAGAAATGGGTATAAAGGAGACACCGTCTCTCTCAGCTCTCATTATCYCTTTCCTTTCCTCTCTTATTCTCTGTTTCGTTTCACGACTTGCCTCCGACACGACGACTGAGTTTGAGAATGTACTCCTCAATTGTGGCACTCTCCCTCGCCTTGCTGGCTCCTTTGTCCTACGGGGCTATTCTCGATGTTAACGTTGGACCGAATGGCCAATTTGTGTATGAGCCACCTTTCGTACACGCTGCCCCAGGAGATATTGTGCGGTTCCATTTGTTAGTTTCGCTTGTTCTCTCTCTGTCGGGATTTTTCACCAACTCTGTTTCAGCAACCCGAAGAATCACACCGTGACTCAGTCGGCCTTCGATCCACCTTGCGTCCCTTTGCAAGATGGGTTCAGGACAGGCTTGTACGTCTCCTGCAGATTCCTTTTGTGGCTCAGACGTTCTGATGAGAAACCAGTATTCCAGTTGCACCCGAAACGAACCCTCTTCCCGTTCAAGAGTTCCACGTTCCCGACAACCAGGGCGCACCTCTCTGGTTCTACTGTGGACAGACGGCACACTGTGGTCAAGGAATGGTGTTCGCCATCAATCCTCCCGCTGACAACGACCCTCAGTCCTTCCAAGCSCACAGGGACTTGGCCATCGCTCGTAACGGAACTGCTGCTGTTGCCCCGCCGGCGACCACCTACCACGTCCCGCGCCATGATCCYCATTGGAATCCGGCCACTGCGCCTACTCATGCTGTCACGCCCCAGGAGCACCGTATTCTCGTGGGTGCCGATGGACAACTCGCCTACTCGCCAGCAAAAATCACTGCCGCTGTCGGCGATACCGTAGTCTTTGAGTTCCGTCCCAAGAACCACACGGTGACCCAGTCCAGCTTCTACAACCCATGTGTCCCTCTTGAGCATGGCTTCAAGTCTGGCTTGTGAGTCTCCACTTCGTGTTTTCCCCATTCTCGTACCGTATTGACATTCACTCACAGCCAACCTGTCGCTGCTGACGCTACYGAGTTCCCTACTTTCCATCTCAAGATCGAAGACGTACGTGCTCTNTCCTAGTCTCGTATCCCTYRTTSTGACAATATGCTACCGATAGACTGCTCCAATCTGGGGATACTGCGGCCAAGTCAACCACTGCCAGTCTGGAATGGTCTTCTCTATCAACGCTGTCGAGTCTGGCCCAGAAAACTTCGCTGCCTTCCAGGGACGCGCCATGCACTATTCGTCTTTCTATAAGCGCAGGAACTAATGGAAGCAACAGCGCTGCAATGATCGYTAGGCCCAGCATGGGCGTTGCCGTTGGCTCTTTCCTCCCCGYTGGCCTTGCTTCTGTCTTTTTAAATGTTTCTCTGAGGATGTGGATATTTAGTTTCTTCATGACTTTGGACTTGAATCATAACCGTACACTTTTTTTTTNGGACTTTTACGTGGACTTTACTTACATACATTTATAACGCCTTCATGTCATTACGACGCGCTACGATCAACAATTCACGNNATTCTSTTGAYGATCAATCAGTGTCTTTGSATTATTCRAGATCTGGCTCCGAAGTAGATYNCTACCATTCTCCAACTCKKAGTTTGTTACTTCGATGCAAKGACAAGGCTCAAACCAGGCAGGGYTGAAACYATCANCTC
>JANBPK010000891.1:0-14316 GCA_027579435.1 Candolleomyces eurysporus | reverse complement strand
CCTCTGCTCTTCTYGGAAGATCATTTCTMACCGGTCCTGYYCTTCCACTCCCGGGCGTTCTKGYCCTTCTCTGATRATCAATTTGGCTTTATCAAGTGGCACGACTYACACTGAACATCCTTCGAAGAATCGGTGTGGTGCTAGATGGATATACCATTCTGACATGGCTGCAACTTTTCNCCGGCTTCTTCGACTTGGCATATTCCCAGGCATAACGTCGTCGAGGATCTCCGTCTGCTTTCTTCCCACAGGTATCGACCCAGCGATTGTTGCCCTGAGCTGCGTTGGAGGATATCAGTAAACATCGATGGTCGATCCCTATCAGCATCCACACTCATGTGAGTGAAGAGCAGCGACGCATTCTTTCACGCTAATTGGAATTGGGCCTACGAGTGTGGCCTGCCTCATGGACTTCGCTGAGTCTCGTCTCCTTTCTGCGGAGCTTGCGAATCGCATGACCCAAGACGTTCGTCACTACCACCATTTWATRCGTTTTGTMAGGTGTGCTAACRAATTTTGGTAGTACGTGCARCGTAAGGGTCCCAAATTAAAGTCTGTCTTGCGAGGAGCTGAACAGYGTTTCAGTCTCTGGGTGTATTGCTTTTGTGAGTCTAACACACCATCCCTCTTCGAGACTTGGGAAGCTAAGAATCCCTGAGACGTATTACATTTTCACGACGCTCGACCAGGAGGTATCTGCTTTCCGTGCAACTGTGCAATTCCCGAGTCCTGCTACACAAGTATATTTATACTAGGTGTCCGAAGTCTGGCCTCAAAAGCACATTTGGGGGAAGGTGCTATTTCTGACGACGAGATACTTCACGGTCCTTTCCGACATTTCATACATTCTCTGTACGTGGATAATCCCAAACTGGTCGACTCACTTTTCCCTGATCTGTTACCCAAGTTCTTCTACCTCTGCCAGTTCGTCTTAGCACTGAGGTGAACGCGACCAGTCGTTCTCTCTGAACTTACTCAACTAGCCTTCGAATCTTTCTCTCAGGTTTGCAATGCTTGCCATCATATCAGCCAAAGTGCGCGAACAGGGTCGATTGCATGACAGGAGAATTCTCACCCATTCCTRCTCTAGTCACGTATTTCTTTGCCAATTCCGCAGCAGAAGGTTAGTCTCGCGACCGAGCTGCGATAMTTCAATGGGAAGCTCAACGCTATCTTCAGCTACATTTGTAGTATGTCTGTACGCTCTCCTGAAGGCGAGGCGGACATATCTCCTTTTCATGGCAGCGATATATGTGGTAAGTATCAATCCCATTCCGGACAATTTTGATCAGCACTCACGCAGGATCTGGCGAACTAGACACTCGCGATACCTATCATCATTCTGATAATCATGGGCTTCCAGCAMGGTGGGTCCCTTCATACGCTCCATGGCGACTGACAGTTGATACAAAACTGACGCCTTCTGCCTCCCTAGCTCACGAACCAGAAACGCCTCTGCAGCATCTGCTTGTCCAACAGGGTTATAGCTGCCACTTCCGTGATCCCAATCCAACCTCCAGCACGTATCGATTCATTGCAGCAATTATCATGTGTACCGGAACTGCCTGTGCGYMTTTTTTTGGTATTCGATGCCGTTCAGAGAATTGACTTGTTATGACAGTGGCGGCAGTACTTGGGTTTGTGACCCTCACAGTGAGTTACAGGAGACATCACGGCTCTTTGATCAAGGTCATTCGGCGCGATGGCGGGCTTTATTATCTCTCGGCGTTCTGTGCGTGGTAAACTCTTGATGAGCCTTCCTGATRATTGTATACTTACAGCATTTTTCTGCAGCGATATGGCTGATTTACGCCATCGCATCTGCTCCTGGCCCTGTGGTACGTGYCAGGCTTATCYAAWATAGMAACCCTAYCTCATACAAAGCCTTWTATCGTCTTNCTGAAGCTAAACGACAAATTCCGTATYATAAATGTGTATGTGTATCGGCATTATCTCCTGTTCGAGYCCAATCGTCTCACTACAGGTAGACTGGTGCTTATTATACCAGTATTGTCGAACAAGCTGCTGCTYGATATGAAGAAGGCRGAAGACCCAGGGACACGAAATATTGTCTCCACYATCCTCTTTGATCCTGTCARTCCTGACACTCAATTCCAGAGCTACAAAGTGGGCGTCGAGAGTCATCAGGAGCTAGAGATGGAATCACTTCCCCGAGCTTAACGATTGGATCGTATGGTGTTAGCTTCGATAGNNNTNTACGATGCTCATTACGGTGCCAATGAATCACGCTCCCTTCCTCATTTTTGTATTGCATCTGCTTTTCTTGGAAAATCATTATGAATCGGGTCTGTTCCTCCGCTCCCGGGCGTTCTTGCTCTTCTGTGGTCATCAATCTGGCTTCATCCAGTCGCGTGACTTACACTGACCTTCGAAGAACCGGTGTGGTGTAGAGGAACATACTATCCTGAGCTGGCTACAACTTTTCTCCGGCTTCTTCAAGGGTCTCCGTCCGTTTGTCTTCCCACAGGTATTGACCCAACGGCCGTTGCCTTGGGCGGTGTTGAAGGGTATTAGCAAACATCGATGGTCGATCCCTATCAGTAGCTACACTCATGTTAATGAAGAGCAGCGTCGCACTCTTTCACGCTGATTGGACTTGGGCCTACAACCGTGGACTGCCCCATGGACCTTGCTGAGTCTCTTCCCCTGTCTGCGGAACTTGGTAATCGCATGACCCAAGACGTTCGTCACCACCACCATTTTATACGTTTTATAAGGTGTGCTAACGAATCTCGGTAGTACGTGCAGCGTAAGGGTTTCAAATCGAAGTCTCCGTCATACGGGCTAACAGTACTTCAGTCTCAGGATGTGTTGCTTTTGTGAGTCTCACACACTGTCCTTCCTCAAGAGTTGGGAAGCTAACAGTCTCTGAGACGTATTACATTTTTACGACTCTCGACCAGGAGGTCTATCCTTTCTGTGTAACTATGCGATTCTCGAGTCCTGCTAAACAAGTATATCTATCCCAGGTGTCCGAAATCTGGCCTCAAAAGCACATTTGGGGGAAGGTGCTATTTCTGACTACGCGACACTTCACGGTTCTTTCTGACATCTCATACATTCTCTGTACGTGTCTAATCCCACACCATTCTACCCCCTTTCCCTGATCTGTTACCCAAGTTCTTCTACCTCTGCCAGTTCGTCTTAGCACCGAGGTGAACGCGACCAATCGTTCTCTCTGAACTTACTCAACTAGCCTTCAAATATTTATGTCAGGTTTGCAATGCTTGCAATCGTATCAGTCAAAGTGCGCGAAAACGGCCAATCGCACAACAAGAGGATACTCACCCATTCCTGCTCTAGTCACGTATTTCCTTGCCAATTCTGCAGCAGAAGGTTAGTCTCGCGACCAGGCCGCGATTCTTCGATGGAAGGCTCAGCACTATCTTCAGCTACATTTTTAGTATGTCTGTATGCCCTCCTGAAGGCAAGGCGGGCATATCTCCTTCCCTTGGCAGCGATATGTGGTAAGTATCAATCCCATTTCGAATGACTTGGATACACACTCACGCAGTATTTGGCGGGGTTAGACACTTGAGATACCTATCATCACTCTACTAATCATGGGCTTCCAGCACGGTGGGTCCCTCCGTGCGCTCCATGACGACTGACAATTAATACAAAAGTGACGGCTTCTGCCCCTTCAGCTCACGAACCGGAAACCCCTGTGCAATATCTCCTTGTCCAACACGGTCGTAGCTGCCACTTCCGTGATCCCAATCCAACTTCCAGCACGTATCGTTTCATGGCAGCAATTATCACGTGTACCGGAACTGCCTGTGTGTTTTTTGTATTTGATGCCGCTCAGCGAATTGACTTGTTGTGATAGTGGTCGCAGTCTTTGGGTTCGTGACCCTCACAATGAGCTACAGGAGACATCACGGCTCTTTAATCAAGGTCATTCGGCGCGATGGCGGGCTGTACTATCTCTCGGCATTCTGTACGTGGTAAATACTTGATGAGCCTTTTTGATATTTGTTTACTCACAGCATTATCTTCTCTTGACGTTCTGCAGCGGTATGGTTGATTTACGCCATTGCATCCGCTCCTGGCCCTGTGGTATGTGCCAGGCTTATCTTCAATGAAATACACTGCCTCATACGAAGCCGTATATCGTCTTGCTGAAGATAAACGACAAATTCCGTATCATCAACGTGTATGTATATCAGTATTACATCCTGCTCGAGTGCGAATGTCTCACTACATGCAGACTGGTGCTTATTATACCAATATTATCAAACAAACTGCTGCTTGATATGAAGAGGGCGGAAGACCCGGTGACACGAAGCTTTGTCTCAACTCTCCTTTTCGATTCTGTCAATATTGAAACTCAGAACCAGAGCTACGAAGTTAACGTAGAGGGCCATCAGGGGTTTGAGATGGAATCACTTCCCCGAGCTTGACGACTTGGATCATGTGGTGTTAGCTACGACAGTTATGATACTCAGTGCGGCGTTGATGAATGACACACCTTCCTCATGATTGCATTCGACTGATATTGAAGACTCACAACGAGACAGGAAATTCTCGGATGCTAACAGAACAACTTCGCGACGCCCGTAAGGCTGAGTATTATATGTCCCGCCGAGAATACAAATGAGTGTGGTTAGCCTACAAATGAAGATGGCGTCTCATAGGACCAAAAACACAAAAGAATGGTGCTCTTTCAGGCCGATCGATGCATTGAGCGCCTAGCACATCAGTCCCCATTATTTCCTTCCGCCTCCACAGCCTCCTCCTCCTCCCCCGCCTCTTTCTGTTCTTCTTCATCGTCTCGTTCGCTGTCCGATTCATAGTATCCCGTTGAATTATGCTTCGCCTTCCAGTGTTCTCTGATTCTCGATAGCTCTGCACCAACGTAAGTGGTGGACTCGTAGCCACAGCCTGCGTACCTACAGACGTAGGTCGGGTAGTCCTCGATCTCTGCCGTGCCCTTTCTTCTCCCCTTGAGGCCTGGATGGTATCTTGAAGAGAGAATATGCTTCTTTAACGAGTAGTTAACATATTTACCTCCTCCAATGAGCAAGCTTTGGAGACCTTTCCCGCATACCCTCCCGTTTTCCTTGCGCACCGGACAGTAGAATCCCTTTGCATCACGCATACGAGGGTCGGGCTTACAGAACCCTGGGTGGTCTCGCTCGAGATGCTCTTGTGTACCCCTCGCGTCTGTCCACATGTTGCAAGTACCCTTGCCTGTATGGCTTGGGAGTGGGCACATGAATTCCCAGTCGTCGGAGCAAAAGAGGGAGTATGCGCTCTCAGTTCGGAATTTCCCATCCTTCGGGGTGAACCGACCTTTCTTGCTACAGAGTCTCGCGCTGCTGCTCTTCGTCCCTTCATCCTTTTGCTTCCTTTTTATAGACGATGTCTCGGGAGCCGTTGTGCTCACCGAGGAACACACTCCAGCATGGTGGTACTCGGTAGTTGCGGTATTGCGGAAACCTTTGATAGCTTCAGCTAGAGCCCTCTGATACCCTTCATCATCGTCCCGGGCGCTTCCGGCGTCGTCAGGAATGCTGATGCTCGAGGCTGAATCGGAAAATTGTTCGTGGTGTGTCTCGTGGCCGCGGGCGTCTCCAGCCCGGCGCTTGCCGGCTGCCCTACTGGTAGCGTTGGTGGTTTCGAAAACGCGAGAATTGGAGAGGGAATTGCGCATCATAGGGCGGGCCGTCTCTTTCCACGACATTCTAAGGGAGCCATAAGGGGCTTCCTGACAATTGTTGTTCGACTCCGGCCAGTTTGTGAAGCTAGAAATCGTCGGCTGGATTATCACCGGCCCTGGAGCCACCGAGTATTCCTCCAATGCCTGAGCTTCAAGTTGAAGCAAATAATAGTAGTAGTCCATGGTGGCGCTAGAGTTACAGTTTAAGCCTCATAGATCGTACTGAGAGTTTGGAGAAGGTCCACTTACATGCTGTGCAAATCGCTGTTGTATCCTTCAAGAGGTGCTGGAGGGGCTTGTGAGTCGTCATTGTCGACGAAACTGTACAATCGAGAAAACCATAAAGTCAGAAATGCTACAGAATTAGCCTCGTTGTGTCAAACTGTCTCACCCTTCACCGAGCCGCCCAACGTTGAACATATTGATATGGCACGGAGCTCTTGCAACGCTTGCCTGAGGATTGAGTCTCGCATCCGGCATATACGGCATCCATTCAAGATAGTTGTAATCGTAATCCTCGTCCACTCCGGCGTCGCCCGATCTAATAAAGGAAGAACGGAAAGAGTTAGCGTGTAAGTCGACCCATGGTATGATTTTGGCCTTACCTATAGCTGTTCGATGGTATATACGGTGATGGTGCACGTCCACCGCTGGAAACGCTCGGAATTTGGGACGGAGCTCCTGGATATCCTTCACCGGTTATCGAAGCCAAAAGCGACGGAAATTTCGGCAGTGTGATTCTGTTAGTCATCGTTCGGTGGCAAGCAGTCTTTAGCAGTAGGCAGGTAATTCGGGGAGTAGAGTCAATGATATGGAAAGTGGAAAGCTGGAAGACCCGCGCGGTGCCCCGTATTTATATCATGGCTGCTTTTATTCCCACCCATTGTATGCCAATACTTTGTCCTCAAGTGTGTGTGGTAGCTTTCAAAAGTTCGCCATCGGGCTGTGCAAAAGTAACCGGGTGGGAGTCCAAGCACACCGTTATCAGCAACTTGAAGAATATTAAGCGCTCGACGCGACTGGAAGTTGATGGGCTTGTTGATCGCCAATGGTTCAGGAACCGCCATTGTGGTGACAATGGCCGTCCAATGTCAGCACATTTTGTGGAACTTATATTCATCACTTACGACGACACAGCGGGCAACTGAGCAGCTCAGACTGTTTGGCGCGTTACAAGTTGCTTTGAGCGTTGTGTTTTTCAGCGACTCTATGCACGCATATGCAAGTATACTAGTAATGGCGACTACAAGTTAAGAGGAGTCACGGCGAGGTCATGATGATATAAATACCAAATAAGCAAAACTACTCTACAAGTCTAAATAAATTTTACAGATAATCAAGGTTAAAATGACGAAAGATGGATATCTAGATTTACAAAAAACAGTTCGAGATCGCACCAAAAAGTGCCTCAAGTCCGTCCACATTCTCTTTTGACGTACCTCACCACCCTCCCCATCCTCAGAAGTTGAAGGTCATAGCACCCACCGCAGCCGCAAGGAGGCCACTAGTCCATCTCGACGCTAGAGCGCTTTGATGCCGACTCACCCCAGCACTATACTCTCCATTCACACCTATCCAATCCCTCCTCGCAGCAGCGAGCATTACCACAAAGGCCTGTCCTTCTGCACTCCTACTTCCTTCTTCCCCGTAGCTATGTGGGTTCACTACGGGCGTCAGCCACCCTTCCTGGGTGAAGTGTGTGTATCCGACGAAAGGAGCTGAGCTGTTCGACGAACCCGAGCTAGTCGAGTTGAATAGAGTAGCCCATGCTCGTTCAGCGTTCCCTATATACTTGTACTTCTTGCCAGCGTATTGGAGGCTGGCCCTGTAGACGGTTGCGGCGACGAGGGAGGTGCCCGAGGCGTCGTAGAAGTTTCGGGGAGCTGCGGGTGGCTGGTCGGCCCAGTTGGTGAAGAGTTGCGTGTCGTCCTGTTCGATAAAATTGAGAGAGTGGGAAACTCGCAAAAGTGGAAATGGCGACTTACGACGACAGCGTACATCGCTTTGTGTATTTCTTCCACCCACTTTTGTAAATCCTTCCTTTGGTTTTTGAGAGTATTCGCATACTCGCTGTTCGTAATGGTCGCATGGACACGAAGCATACCTGCCGCAGCCCATCCATTTCCTGTCAAACGGAATAGAATTAAGCATGTCTAAGCGATGATCACGAAGGGAGGAACCTCGGAAGACGGGGACCATTGGTAGAGAGAATTACAGGCCGCACAGAGCCATGTTCCCACTGTTGACAGGTTCTGTCAGGGACGGACGCAAGCGACAGAAGAACCTTGCAATCCCGCTCCGAAGAGCATCCAGCTGACGTCACTGCGTAGTGCCGAGAACCCTCGCGGACAAAAGAAGCAAAACGCAAAGCGAGCGCTTACCAGTTGACCAGAACCCTTCGTCGATCCCACTCGTTCCCAAAAGGACGTGTCTCCAAAGGCGACTCTTCTCGTCTTGCAGATAGCTTCGGTATAGTTTGCACTGGTTGTAAGCTTCCACTAGTAGAGTTCGGTTGCGTGTTAAAGCGCCATAGTAAGCAAAGAAGGGTGGAACCATGTATATGAAGTCGGACCTGCACGTGTGAATTATATATGAAGCGGAAGGAAACCTAGACCACTCACCATAATTGCAGCTGATCTACCCGGTGAGAGATCGCACCGTCGCTTGTCTTCGGAACGCTGCTGCTGTATAAGAAGTCGAGTTGGCTCTTCGCAGCTGCCGCATAGTCATAATTGAGACTCGAGTTGGAGGCCGAGTCCCTGGCGGCGAGGCCGGTCCAATTGGCCATAAGGATGGTGACGCCATTAGAGGCTGGATCAGCGGCGGAGCCATCAGGCATGAGAGGTTGTGGTGAGCCTACAGTCAAATCGTTAACACGACATGAAGAAAGTGAGATAGGAGTACAAATGCCCACCACCACTCGTCCCGTTCCATTGGCCCATGATACTCCTTGCGATATGCCAGAACGGTTCCATTGAGTAGTCGCCAGCAGCGTTGCTCGATGGTGGTATGGAGCTCGATGAGAAAACGCTGTACTGTGTAGCGTTTAGTTCGAGTATGGCTTGAGCACGAGTTCCTAGTTCCCAGCTAATGCATAACGAATGGAAGGTGTAGCAAGATTAGGGAACACCGAACACATGGAAGCACCTTGAACACTCACCTTGACTGAGCGGCCTCGGCCAACCGAGTGCTGAGAGAGCCAATTTGATCAGTCGAGAGGCCAATATCTTGCGCTTTCGTTGGGGTAGGAATCCATAGCAGGTAGATGACTACCAGAGTTTGTAGAATGAAGGCCGAAGGACGAAGCTTAAAGCTTGCAATCGTATTGAGAAATCCTTGCGAGGATGGTGGTGAAATTCGTCCATAACCATCTTGACAGGAGTTTTGAGCCTCCATCTTGAAGTTTAAACGACGTGAAATGTTGTGAATTGCAGTAATTCAACGACAGGAGAGGATAGGTCTGTTCGTTACGGTTCGTAATTCGGTCGTTTGAATTGGCATTGACTTGACCCCTATTCGTACATATATTTCTGAAAGTCGTTGGTCACAGAAGATAAATAGCAAGAGGAATACCATACCTGGGTATAGATCGTGAAACCCGAAGCCAGTCGATAGCGGAGACGCTGATGAATGAACTGCGGCGGCTGTCACAGGTCGGTCATGATCGGTTGAATTTTCAATTCGGCATCAGTGGCGTGCCGAGTGTATTACCCACGCAGAACTACGTCTCAAACTACCCTCGACCTCGACCGAGCCAGACCTATACTATGATTGTTTTCGATAACTTCTTCAAACCCGGTAAATATTCCGATTTCGTCATACCATTGAAGAACTCCAAGCGATGCCATAAATAACCATTGGATTGCAAAATGTCCCACTGTTGCCTTTTAGTGTCCTTCGTCCTCTAGCACTCATGTCTCTCCAGAATGCCCGGGAATGGAAGCGGTCCATATTGGTGAGATTAATAGGGTCCTTATCCCGTTTAGCTTATTAGGTGCTCGACTATCTGGTATAAAGGGATTGCTCATGGTCATCAGGACGACCAGCTCGTCCTTTCCGAGCACTTTTTCACGCTACTGCTCATCTGAAGTGCTCATGTCCTTTCCACCCCATGGCAGCGGCGGACTCCCTTTTTGAATGGCCACTAAACAGAACCCTTTAAACATGAAGTCATAAAACCAAGCCACATCAATACGAGGCACTCCAAGCTAAGGCATCAATTAGCAGATGTCACCAACTTCCTTACCGGCTATTCCTCTATCGCATCGAACCTAATTCTCTTTTTCCACCGTGTTAAATGAAGCAAACCCCAATTCTACACCGGCGCACTCTGGTCTACTCCGCGTGTCAGGTGGATAGGTATGCAGTCACTGAATTCTAGGAACGCCCACCTTAGCGCCTGTACAGACGCCTTGTGCCTACGGGTTGTGGTGTGCTTGGCGAATCAATTACCGTTTTCAGGTTGTAGGCTACAAAGCCCCTGAAAGCTCAAGNAAAAAAACCCTCGAAACTGGTGTCCCATAGTCACTATCTACTTGTGGAGAAAGAGAATTAGCCAAAAGATGTAACTGAAGATCGTATCGTTGACGCGGGGTGGAGGAGCTTTGAAGAAAATGTAAGGGGCACTCAGAGTAGCCGTGGGAAATGTGGGAGGGTCTAAGCAATCGCTCTACGAGTGCACCGACCACCTCAAATGTTGTTGTGTGATTTCCGGATAAGGGAAACCCTTCGGTCAGTGGATGAAAGAAACAGGATGTATCAAAACACTATCCCGAACACAATGGAGAGCCAACTGCCCGGTGGCCGGCGCGAGTTCCCACCCCGGAGATACACAAGCTTGCCTCGTGCACAATCATTGTAGGCCGAATTGGGAGCACAATCTTGGTCAGTATTTAAAGCTCCGAGAAATATGGCTGTTGGTCTCTCTCTTTAACTACCACCCATCTTCCCCCCGATCATCACTTTGTGGTCACGGAAGGATGTCCAAGCGCACACCATTTACGAGTTTGGTTCTCAACCCAGACCTCCCTGTCAATAGACTATTATCCACTCAGAACGCATCCAAAGCCACCTCTCGACACCAGTCTGAGATAGCGCCTTGTCCGCAAAAGTCGCTCGTGCCATTCCCGGTGACTGCAGTTACAGAACAGTAGGTAGAACGTCCATTTACATCGAGCTCAATGTTGACGTTTCTCGCAGCCTCCTGAGCGGCTACTCGAGTGAGTTGGAGCAAAAAGACGACGATACTTTGAATGCAGAGCTCGGTGAGGCATTTTCCGAATTGTTTGGTGAGGACATTGGCTTTGATGAAGAGAAGTGAGTTGATGCTTTCTCTGTTTGAAGCTGGGTTCTCACCTCTCGTTTATCAGGCATGCCAGTGTCGAGTCGAAGGACGCGTCTGACGAGGAAGACAAGGGACGTAAATCCCCCCTCTTTGGAGGAGAGGATTCTGACTCGGAGGCGCTTGACGGGTGTTTGAGCAACGAGAAATCCAAGAACGTGTCGGATGAGGGAGACGATGACCGAGATTCCCTCTTTGGAGGAGATGATTCCGACTCAGAGGCGCTAGACGCGTCTTCGAGTAGCAGGTCATCAACCGACGCTCTCCCCTTGGCGGGTGGCACCCTCAATGCTAATGACGCTGCTATCCGAGCCTCAGCTGTAGCTCTCACCCAAGGAAAAAGAAGGTGCACGGACGACGACGATGACGATGACGAAAGACCTCAGCAGCGGCGAAGAACTTCGACTAGCGCCGATGTCTACTCCATTTCCTATGGACTTGAGAGGGACGTTCTTTCTCCTCAGGAGTCCACTTCGACACCGGAGGCAATAATCCCCATGCCCTCAGTGGCTGCTGTTGTAACAGCGAGTGATATTCATGGTCTATCCCTGCCTGCTTTCTCGAAGACTACTACCCGCAGTCACGATTTATCCTTACTGGGAAAGTCAACGTCGATTCCGACCGCGAGAAGCGTTTCTCCTCTCGGTCCAGCAACCACCCAAAGCTATGGTTTATCTCTGCCTGGGAGGTCTATCACTACGGCCGGTGCTACATCTCGTTCCAGGGTTCAGAATCTCCCATTGACTCCCGCTTCCGTCGCGCCAGTCAATCGAGCTTCTGTTGCTCCTCAAGTTCGGCCAGTCCCAAGCGCTTCTTCAGGCACCGCTCGGTCTGCCACTCAATCTGCCGCTCCCGCTACTGGTGCGGGCAAACCTGCTGTTATTTCTACTCTCGTAAACAGCGTCTGCAATGGCTCTCAAGGATCTCTTCCTGTATCTTTCACTCCGTCAGGCATCGACAACGCAGAAGCTTCGAATGTGGGATACGACACAGCATACAATGCTTCAGCTGCTTATTCGTTCGTTTCAACGAATCCCATGGCTAACAGTACTCTCACTTTGGCAGCCGATGCTCGGTCCGACGCTTACGATGCTCAAGGAGGTCTCTCTGGAGGATCGGTGGCTAAAGGTAGCTTTCATAGCTGGAATGCTGCTGATGACAGCGCGTACCCTGTCACAGAAGCGTATGCACCTCCTCCAATGTATCCCATGTCTAACGGTGGTTTTAATGCTGGCTACAATGCTGGCTACAATTCCCAATTGCAAGCCTACGCGCCGCCTCCGATGTACCATGGCCAACCTCCAACGGGATGGGGTCCGAATCAGACTCTCCCGCCAGCAGCTCCCCAGGCTACTACTCTTCCAAATTCCGGCTCGATTAGTCGAGGCTACACTGGCCCTGGTAGTAATACACCTGCTTCTGCTCCGGCCAAGAAACAAGGTCGATCTCGAAAGCCAAGGACGACTACCACTGATGTCGCACAAAGCTCAGCTCCGGAAGTTGCCCCTGGCAGCACTTCGAGTGCTACATCCGTCACTAAGCATGCTCAGACCGCGCCATATGGTAAATACACACTCCTTCCGACGCAGCATGGTGCTCCTTCGGTGATGGGAAGCGGCTTCGACAACACTTACCCTCTCTGCCTCAGTGCTCCGACTACTAACCAGTCTGGAGTTGTCCCGGCCACGGCACCAGTCTCCGGGGGACCTGATTCAACCAGTGCATCGGAGGCTTCCACAGCGCAGACGAAGAAAAGGCAGAGGAAGGCCAAGGGCGAAGGAAGGAAGTCTAGAGGAAAGAAGAAGAATCAAGAAGAGTCTACAAATGCGAATGCGCAGTCATCCATGTCTGGGTCAGGTTCGGGATCGGGTGCCAGTAATTGTCCTGATGCTTCCTCCAGTGCACCCGTCCAAGGACCATCTGTGGCTCCAGCCGCTGGTGTTGGTCCACCACCTGCTGTCGTAGCTACTGGCCCTTCCACCAGCCCCGCGAACATCGACCCAGACTTAATGAGCCGATTCCCGGCAGAACTTGTCTTCAACCAACATCTCTGCCCATACTGCAGTCGTTGGCTCCCGAAGTGGAGTACGGTTACCAGTCATCTCAGACTCCAAAAATGCCGTGGGGATGTCCCGGAAAATTGGGAGGATAACGATGGTGCGAGAAAGCTATCGACGGATGTTCATGCGGCGTTTCTACGATACAACGGCATTTATGTTCCGGGAGCATGAAGCTGAGCAAGACTCTAGGCTTCAAATCTGGATGTTAACCTCGCTAAGTGAGGGCTGCCTTGAGTTTCGACTTAGCCTGTATTTTACCGTATATAACACCCACTTATCATCCCTATGCTGTTTCTTTTTGCCATACTGTATCTATCTCTCACTAATATCAACTTCGTCATAAATAATTAAGATGCGCATGAAATCCGGATTGCAACACGATAGATAAGTACCACAACACGCAAAGATCGCAATAATTAGAAGTAGGGTATCCAGACATACGTAAGAAGCGTATTCAACGGCAGGCATAGTGAAATCCATCACCAGAAACGAGGCAGCGATCGAAAGGGAAAGTAAAACAAGCGTGAAGTACGCTCCTGTAACAGAAGGTAGAAGCATCTATCTAGAAGAAAACAGTCTCTCCGATTTCGCAAACAGTGAAGTCCTCCTCGGGAATCCCAGCCTTCTGGCATTCCTTCGCAAGAAGCTGAGGAGGCTCGGTGAAGGGCTCAGCAGTGAGGACCCAAGCACTATGATCAAAGAAGATAGCAGGTCAGCAAATAATCGGACAAAGAGGAAGACGAAGATAGACTCACCCCCAGTGCATACCCAACCCCTTCTTCGCCTTGATGTCCTGGTAAATGCGAACGCTATCAGAAGGCGAGCAGTGCACAGGAGACATGTAAGGTCGAGGAGAGTACGCTCTGCGAGAGACAAACATGCATCACGACATTAGCGAATTCAAATGAGAGGATAAGATGAACGGGGTTATAGAGCTCACCCGATTGGTAACAGGGCCAAGTCAAAGCTGCCGAAGACATTACCGATATCCTTGAACGCAGGGCAATACGGCACCTCGTTCTCGTCCTTATCGTCCGGTACAGTTCGATATCCAGTATCTCCACCAAAGAACACCTTCGAGAGCGACTTCCCAGCGAGATTCAAAGCGTCAATTACACTCCCCGTAGCTGAGTTCTTCGACTTGGGTGCGACTTCCTCGATAGACCAGCTCGCCCAGAGGGTCTTGAAGTTGTCGTGCCACATGCGACCGGAGAAGTGCTGACAGGGTGTGC